>MU270435.1:0-20692 GCA_021432625.1 Leptodontidium sp. 2 PMI_412
TACATGTTACGACCTACGACGACCTACGATGCGCCTCGTATTCTAACCGACACGGGCTCGTAGCATCGCTGGCTATGCGACGGCGCTAAGCCCAATAGGGAAGACTAGGTGGCGAGCCTGCGACATGTTGACGTGAATGGCACTCGACTACGCTAGGCCTTATTAGGAGGGTCCTTTATGTATATATACTCGAGCCCTCCCTTACGGAGAGCTCTCCTTTCCTCCTTGTCTTTTCTTCTCGATTCTGAGCGTAGCCTTAGGTCCAAATACAAAGCTTGAGTCAACTCGCCGTATCAACCTTTAGCCAGCCGTAACACTACACGTCGCGCGCCCGCCACCGGAACCGTCTTCTTTTTAATCTCGGCGCCTTTACTAGCGTTAATAAAGACGTCGTTAGAGGAAGAAAAAAAGCCGGCGAGGGAGGAGAGCTCGGCAAGGGGGGCGGAGGGCTCTCCTTAGCCTCTAGCGAAAGAAGAACCTAACTTTATAGAGGAAATAAGTAAACTCTAACCCCGAGGAGAGGGAATTCCTAGGGAAGAGGCCAGGGGAATCTAGCCCAAAACGTCGTCTATAATATAGCCTTATAGCTCCGTAAGCACACTAGCCTCGGCGAAACGCTCGGAGGCGGCGGCAAGGGAGGAAGGGGCGGCAGGGCGACGGGCCGGAATAGTATTAACGTTAGAAGAGATCTATTTATTATAGTCAGCCCTTATAAATTCAGTTTTATAATTAGCCAGCTAAATCCCGATTCTTCGACTTCGATCACTGTACTAAGGGAACACTACTTAACTTATAAAAGACATTATTATTGTTATTGTTAAAGTTAAAGTTAACGTTAAAGTTATTATTATTACTAAAGGGAAATTTATAAACAAAACAAACTCTTATATTATTATATATTGTTTTTCCGTCTTCTTTTAGCCTAACGTAGCCGCTTTATAACTAGGGGTTATGTCACGGTACATAGTTAGCGGTACCTCTTACGCGACCCCACTAAACGGCTAAGTGTGCTTCTTATACACCCACAGCTAGCTAAACCTACCTACTTAATATATATATAGCTAGGATTTTTTCTCTTAACAGGAGGGCAGAGTACTTCTCAATCAATTTTCTGCTCCCCACTACTTCACTAATTCTTACTTCTCTACCCCTTCAGTATTCTACGTGATAAATCTCTTTATTTATTAAGGCAAAACAAAAATGCCGTACGTACTCTTCTTCGTTAATAATATGCTAATTATAGGGCCAAAATAACACGTCAATTACCTTAAGGGCCAAATTTTAAATACATAGAAAGGCAAAGACCTAAGAGCCGCGACTATGTTTATAGGACTTTAAATTAAACGGAATCGGTTAGTAAGAACGCTTAGAATACACTTGTTACTTTACACGTCGAAAGTGCTGGAAAGGTTTAGTATAACAAATGTGAATGGAGTTAGTTTATTAGTAACTGCAGGCACAGTACTACGGAATAGAGATAACGTAGCTTAGCTAAATATTAAAGAGACCTCACTTTACTAGTAGATTACAGGCTCTGTTATTTACCTTTCAAATTAGACGAGACTAGACACCGCATATATTGTCGTTTAGTTAGCACGGCATATAGTAAAGCCTACGGAAACGCACTTACAATTGTCACATTTTGACTATTTGTATGCCTCACTCTTCTAAAGGCAGAGTGAGAGTAGGTTTATATACATGAGAGAGAGCTTCGAGAGCTTTCCATGTGTTTACAAATCAAGCCTTCTAGAGCCTTCGGTATCCACGTGATTCTTGGATCACATGATTTCCAACAACAATATATAAAGCCTCTCTTACGATACCTTAACGCGACGCTCAACGACGGAATTACCTATGGCGAAGGAAATACAACTAAATTCGGCTAATTTGACTATTATATAGACGCTATATAGGGGACCGAAGGTGACAGGAAGTCATTTCAAGCATAGTTGATTAAAGTTAATAACGTAGTCACCAGCTGGTCTACCAACGTGCAGAAGTCGATAGCTCTTAGTAGCGAAGATTTAAAGATAATGGCTGCTAGCGATAGATTAATGGAAGTAGTATAAATACTAAAGTTATAGAAAGACCTAGGAATTACCCCTACGAAGCCTCCGACTCTTTACCTCGATAATATAAGTGTTAATCCCTCACTAAGGAGCGTAAATTTATATTAAAATCTAAGTATATCGATATCCGCCACTTTTACATTCGCGATAATATAGTTTTGGCTAGGAAAATGGCTGTCCAACACGTACCAGGGAATAATAACCTAGCAAACGCTCTTACTAAGGCGTTACCAGGCCTTGCTTTTAAGAGATACAAGGGTTATATAGGCCTACTATCGAAGAGCTAGGAGTGGAGGCTACACCGGAATAGAAACAATAGACACATATAGAGGCTACAAGGGAATACAAACACATAAAAGACTTAGATATAGTCAATTGGGGTACTCTTATACTATAACGTAAGCAGGAATACTACGGGGTAGCTGAACTTCTTCTAAGAGGGAGATATAAGCGCCATATAGCTGGGAAAGCTATATTACAGGAGTTAATGAGGCCTAGGATACCCGAATACGAGCCTTAACGTCAGGAATACGAGTCTCAACGTTAAATACGAGCCTTAGCTAGAGAGCTCAAAATATTATATTTAGAATTTAATATAGAGCTTCAGAGTAAGGGGTATGTTAAAAATATGGGCTGTGTAGCGTAGATTTCAGTACCTGCGTACTTATGATCACGCTGCCCTTATTTCCCCTATTACTCTGTACGCTCTCTCAGACAGAATTCTACATGCTTTTCTATCATTAGGCATGTCCCACACGGAAATGTAAAACAGCTCAGAGAATTTGAGCTCGAGGTGAAATGCCGAGCGATTTTCTTAACTTGTTGCCAAGCGTGCCTCGAACTGTTTATTGGGAGCCGAACCGAGCCACTCAAAAAGTGTCGCCGTGCTGCTGCACGACCAGCTTCCTCCACGACGAAAGCCACCGACATGCAAACATCGAGCCCGCAGCCACCTGTCTCGGTTCTATTACTGTGTAGCGTTAGACAAGCGTGTCAAGTTCCCCGGGTGGAGTTGCATTGTCTCGAGTTCACACCACTAGTCTAGGGATAAAATAATCCATCCGCAAGGTCTGTCGCCACCTCGCTTACCATATAAAAAACCCCTTGACTGTGGAATACCAGAGGTGGGATTATTCGAAGTTTATCCTTAGGTCCATGCACACAGAGCTAATGCAACCGGCTTACAGTGGGTCTACCGATCTGGCGCAAGCTCTTTATTTGCATGTCTCGCCCGTGCACTTGTTTTACCCGTTGTTTAGGCGCGAGGAGGCATTGATTGAGCAGACCATCTACCAAGTCTTCTTGAGGAGAAGAATGGATTCCGCTACGAGATCGTGTGGGGCAATTGATTGGTGCCTACGGGGGATATCTGGCGGGGCAGGGTGCGTTGGAGCTTGGCAGGGCACCATATAGGATCTGACGATTATAGATGAACCGCGGGAGCTTCACACGGCTGCTCGATATTTGGGATTGCCGTAAGAAGATTATTTTGTAGGTGATAGTATGTCTTGCTAAATTCACAACACAGGGAGCGCTCAAGAACAAGGCAAGCAATGAGTTAGGAAGGTAAATGATATATCTATGAATGGGCCGAGTGCTTGAGGTGTGGAGGAGCGTGAAGAGAGAGCAATAGTGATTCTTGATTCAAATTGAGTTGGAAGGGAAACTGAAGTAGATCATAGGTTCCCATTTAGATTCAAAGTCAAAGGGGATATGACAGTGCCCAACACCAGGATTGCTGAACTTGTCGAACAAAGATTATAGTCAATAATTGTGGTCAAGAATGCATTTTTTAGTAGGAATTCTTATGTACATTGCTGAAGTGAAAATGCTGAATTCATCGAGGTCTGTGGGACCCACAGCCTGACAAAATTCCGTTCCCTTCTTCCGAAGGTGTAATTCTGGTCTCATTCCTACCTAACCTTATCTATCCTCTACCTCCCGAATCAACGACCAAAGGCACTATCTAAGTGGTCGGAAATATACTGAATTGGCTCTGCACGGTATGTATCGGGTATGGGGAATGCAGGATAGGTGGTGTTAGAATCGAAGGCCATAATATGTGGGTTCGACAGAGAGTAGGAGGGCCATGGAAAGTGGCCAACTGGAAGTATTAAGTCAACTGAGAGAAAGGACCTGTTCACAAATGGGAATTTTGATAAAGCCAGACAGTATCCGTGAATAGAGGTATGTGAACTTACCTTCAGAGCTGTTTGGATCACCATCGACGATGAAGTTGACCCAGTACCGAGACATGATATCTGCTACATCCTTATAACTTCGTGGCGCTCCGTTAAATGGCGAATCAGGATATCCAAGCCCAAGAAGGTTGTCGAACACAAACGCCACCTCGGTGAAATGGGTTGCGCCCATTGTCGGAGAAATACCACTGGGAATAACATTGAACAAGTAACTCCAACTGGTGACATTGTTTTGGGCCAAGATTTGATCAGTCAGGCGGCGAGGCGCGTGCCAGATAAGATCACCGACGAAAGCCGATATGCGTTTGTACTGAAGGCCAAGTGATGCTGGTGGTCGACCTTCGAGTGTCGGCGGAATGCCAATTTCGGGAATATCAGGGTACAAGGCCGCGATCTCAAGCGCAGTTGCGTTGTCAGGGCCCCGATTTCTGACATTGGCCAAGAATTGCTCGTCTGTATTAATACCCACCACTGTGAGAGCAGTTCCTTCATCGTGATTTTGGCCTTGTAATACAGGCACCTTGATGAAGTGTCCCGAGAGAAGTGCCTCGCGTGCATTCCCCTGAATGAAGTCGCCATCGATTTCCATACCCCAAGATGGAATTGGGGCCGTCACGTTGCTGGCGAAAATCGAGTTGAGAGCCTCGGAAGGCACAGCGCGAAGGCAAGCAAGAGTGTCGATTACTGTGCTACAATTGGCGGCACGAGTGATGGCGTTGTAGTACACGTCCCATTCAGCGGGACTGTTATATCGAAATGGATTGATAGGACCAGAGCTTTCCATAATAGCTCCCCGGAAGAGACCTTGGTCACGACCGCCATAGGATATCATATGAGCTCCGACACTTTCACCCCCAGCACTCTCACCCCAGATCGTAACCTTTGAAGGATCTCCACCGAAGGCAGAGATATTCTCCTGGAGCCAGCGAAGAGCCAAGTGTTGATCTTTGTAGCCTAGATTACCTACGCCTGACTCCACGATGGTCGATCCGTACATGAATCCAAAAAGTTGGAGGCGATAGTTAAGATTAACTCCAATAAACGGTTTACCGGCGGCGGCGGATTGCTGAACGATGAAGGACATGTTGTACATTGGGTCCCGATTTGAGCCCTGGATATGTGCGCCACCATGTATCCAAACACCCACAGGTAGGTTCGCACCTGGTTCAATGCCACATGGTCGTACGATATTCAGGGTCAGGCAGTCTTCGGAGTATGGACTTCCAGCCGATGCTGGAGGGAGGCCGTAGTTGTAGCATGCCGACGAGAACTCGGTGGCGTCGGTACTTCCGTCCCAAGTGGTGTTTAGAGGCGCTGGGTTACGGAAGCGGAGATCTCCCACTGGAGGTTGAGCATAAGGAATCCCAAGAAAGAAATCTTGGGCATACTCTGCGTTATAGACACCATTGAATGTTCCGTTCTTGACGGTGGCTGTCGGTGCTGCACCTGGAGTGACTTTCAGTGGGCCCGCAAACGCCAGATTGTGGAGCACAGAGGTGAGGAGCCCTATCCTGAGAGCAAATAATGTCATCGTGGAGTTCGTCGCCGTTGCTGGGGTTGATATACCTGGATCGATGGATTTGAATTGGTGTCAACGACAGAAGGAGACTTCTTGCCAGCAGACCGCAAACTTACTCTATTGTCGGTGCAGCACGGAGGTAGTCCATTAAATATATCCCTACAGATGAATAGTCCTAGCGATCACATTGGGAGGGTTTGGGAGGATCCATGGCGGACAAACTACGGCATGTGTTGACTGTTCAAGGTTGATTCGGTCCGAGGCCAAGGCTCCTCAAATTCAGCGCAGTGGACGATACGACGACGCTAAAACGTTTGATTTGTGCGGTGCAGATCTATCTATACAGAGTTGCGTCCTGAAATAGTGTTCCTAACGATCCTGGTGCCAAAAGTCTAGGATTTTAGAGTACAGCAGATGCACTGCATCAATTTATTCTCTATCAGTGAATAAAGGCTCGATTAAGTGGCTGGGGATAGTGCATTCTATAGAGTGTCATGAGCTTCAGCTTCATTATTCACTGAATGTCGGCTCAACTTCGGGCTCGCATTAGTAACTCCTGCTACTAAGTTCGTCTTCGCCGCTTGCTTGCACCAGGGTCCTCAGTAGCGGCCTGGCTTCGCTTCTGACCCCCCGCCTTCCCCTCTGATCTTGGGTGCTCTCTAGCTTCGTCACGAGTTCATCAATCAACTATTTCACCTCGGTCAAGTCTAATTCGGGCTCCCATGTCGTCCATCCGCTTTCCACGTCCACCTTCACTCTAGCCTTGTGTACCGTATCGACTGGCATATAGCGCCATGGCGGTAGAACTTTTTGGAAGAATATCGATAGTTTTGGACCTGGCGCTCTAATTGAGAGTGGCGTTATAAATCATAATTTCCCCCATAATCCCCACTTAAAACGCCCACTTTTGAACGACTTTCCTTGCTAATTCTGATCTTCCTTTTAATCTAACAACCACTGGCTTCTCCCATCTGACAGATGGCCTTGACCGTGCCATCAGGGTCTTCTATAATCCACCTCAAGTCGTCGGGCGCAGTTTTGTCTTCGTCGAGGCAAGTTCTCAACTGCCATATCGCCACAATTCTTGCGTGAATAGCACAGCCATACCCTAGATACAAACTGGCCACGAGGGCAATGAAAGTCTCTTTGAGAGTCTTGTCGTTGAGGATTTTCTTGATTATTGTCACATTGTAGGTGAAATTGTTCTCCTTGGCGGTAGCAAGGCTTCAGTTCAAGATATTGAGACAGAATGCGGAAGGCGTGACCGAGACGACAGGAACTATTAGAGTTATTTTTCTTTTTTAGCAACGGTTAAAAATGCACGGGCGGAAAAGTTCTTAAGGAAAAGAATTAAGATAATATTCTTAGACTAGATGGACTCTATTTGTCTTTCTTTTCGTGAAATTCCTTGCTAGAAAACTCAATGTCGATTTTATGCTGTTGTGTAATTATTATATTTTTCCACCTACTTCCTAAAATCCACATTAAAACCCATATAACTAGCTTTAACCGCTGTCCTCATCTTAATAAGCGTCGCTAGATATCCCTCACTGAATAGGAATTTTAGCGGACTAATAAAGACCTCTCTATAAATAAATCTTATTCCCTTGCCGTTATTTTTACTCTTAAAGCGGAATGTGTGAACGCCTTTTAATAATCTTAATAAGAGACCTCCTTACTAATTAAACTCTCTTAGGTTATTACTAGCCACTTGCGCTTTAATTATATTAGCCTTCCCTTTTAGTAAAGATATAAATCGCACACTATCTCTAAGTTAAAGATTATAAGAGGGCGTGTTATTTAGGGATTTTATGTTAAAGAAAAATATTAGCTTGTAGAGTGGGATTAAAGAGAAATCTAACAACTACCTAATTATTAGCCGGTGATTTAATAATAAAGGTACTATATTAAATAACCTTCTTCTGAACTTGTACTAGTGGTACTGAGATAATAATAGTAATCGTGATTATTAACACTTTGCTTTAAACTAACTGTGTAATTTATAGCTATTATAATATTAGAGTTAAAACAAAAGAAAATCTATTAACAAGATCTAAAAGGAGAATATAGATTAAGATAATCCCCTAGTAGGGAGTTTATCTCGGACTCTCGGATTATACTTATTAAATATCTTGATCACTGAGTGACTTAAGGTTTAGTATAGCTTTTAGTCTTTTAAATTAGCTAAGAAAGCTCTTATTATTTCCGTGTACGACGGAGGTCTTATGTATAAGTACAAGTAGTTACTACGGGACGATTAGGCGGCTCGGATACTATTTCGGTTCCGGGCCGAGTTATATATTTCCAGGCTAATGTAAGTGTATGACATACCTAGTATGATTTATTTTCCTTGGACGTAGTGGATTAGATTTCGGTTTTAATGCTGTTGTCACCCGTGTTAAGCGAAATTGGACACAAGCTTCATCCTTGGCGAGCTTTTTCGGTCATTTATCTGACTCGAGTAAGGAGGCCAGTTAGTAATTTATTATGTACTCCGCCGTCCTCAGATTAACGTGTTGTTTAGGAATTTCCTGTGATGTGAACATTATGTAAGATACGAAATAGAAAAGTATAAAAATATTATTATTTCTTATTATTTTATATCTTTATTATAGATTATAATTACGACCTTATTAACATTACTATTCGCTAAAGCCCGAGCATTTAGGACATTTAGCCAAGTTTACACTCTTTATACTTACTAAAATATACTCTTTAAGATGCCTTTAAAGCTTAAAGTTACTATCGTCAGCGCAAGCGGCGTCACGGGTATTTTTATTATAAATGTCCTCTTAAAAGAGCCAGAAAAATTTATATACGGGTTTTACTTTTCCTCTTCGCTTCTCGTGCTACTAATAAAGCTTATTATTAATTAATATATTTATAGGAAATTACGGTTTTCGCTCGTCTTAATTTAATTAAAAAACCATTATAAATTGCGTTGGCCGAACGAGGCATTTAAGTTATTATCGTAAACTTACTTAGTCTTAAGGACAATCTAGTTAGCGCCTTACGAGGAATAGATATTATTTTGTTATATATATTCCTTATTAGTACTTATTAAGACTAAATAAACCTTATTAAGGCCGCCAAGGAAGCGAACGTCCGACGCTTCGTGCTAGGAAACTAGGGCTTTATTATTCTATTAAGAGGTGTCTTGTAAATACGAGATAAGAAGGAAGAGATCTTAAACTATATTAAAACGCTTAAAATATTATATATAATTATTAATATTAGAACTTAGTACTAAGTGTTCCTCCCTCGAGTGTTAAGCGGAAAGCTAGATTACGTTATTATAGTACTAATCGAGTTATAAAGCGAAGACAAGGGAGTTAAGCTTATTCTTTTAGACATTAATAATATTAGTAAGTAAGTAACTAGAATTATCTCGGACAACAAAATAATAAATAAGTAAGTTTTAGTATATAGCGAAAGCATAACTTATGCGAAGGCGCTAGACATTGTGAAATAAAGTACTAGCGAGAAACTATAAGTAAAGATAGTGAGTTCTTTAGTTATATTATTCTTTTATAATATAAGAAAGTTATACTCTTAAGTATTATAAGCTAATAAACTATATTTAAGTTAACGACGATAAAGCTAGAAAGCTCTTAGAAGAAGCAAAAGCTATAGTAAAGGCCAATTAAACTAATGTCATTAACGTAGTTAAATTTACTATTATTTAATACTTTTAGTTATAGGGGATTAGAAGTAACAATTTAATTAAGAACGCCAAGTTCTTGAGATATCTAAATACAAAGGATCTTTATAATAACTAGGCCGAGCTAACTAGCTTTAAGTCATTTGTTAATAACGTTATTATAAGGAAGGGAGAATGTCTTGTAATAGATTACGTTAATAAATACAAAAAGTAAAGTAAGAATAAAGAATTAATATTAAAGGACAACTAGAATATTACAAGCACGCGGACGAAACAAGGTTAGTAGGCAAGGCTGGTAGTTATAAGCTTTTACTAGTTAATATCAAAACCATAATTTTAAAGTCGATGAATATGAGTATCTTCGGGGTTCTTCTATCGTGTGTCTATGCAGATTGAAAGATTCTCTCTCGCGTTGGGCCCGAGTCAGGAGTTGCGTGTGGACCTGTGTGCTAGCCTAGCTGGCACGACCCCGAAAGCTCTCTCTTCAGCAGCATTATTATTCTGAAAGGTAAGCACTTGCACTACAAAGGCACTTGCGTGCCTTGCTGAGGGGTGCCCTAGCCCCACCCCTCAGACTCCCCTCCCACCCCCCTTCGGGGGTTGAAGAGAGCCAGGAGGTACTAAGAGAAGGTCTAATTGGTCTCTATCAAATCGAAGTAAACAGCCCCGTCATACGACTACACCTCCAGTAAGAGGTATTAAAAAAAAAAGGCCCTCGAGATGAAGAGTCAGGTGATATTTTTGAGCCAATTAACGCTAGCGCGAAAAGGGACCTAACAGTAAGATATGGAAACGCATATCAATTTTGGTGTATATGCCTCCCTCGCGCCGCAGCGCCAAGCCCTCTCTTCAGTCGTACCTCCTTGCTTTCGGTATAGAGGAAGGTACGGTAGGACTTCGTAAGTTCGTGATACCTGCAGTAGGTGGATGTTTGGAAGTGTTTTACTAAAGGCGTTGCAGAGAATGGAATAGGGAAACAAATAGTGTAGATTTTGTGGTATCTCGAGTTTTCCGACAAGCGTCGAGAAGTTGCAAGGGAGGGGTTTATTTTGAAAGGCCGGAGTTCCTAACTTTTATTTTCCCTGAGATCCAAATAACGTGTGATCTCTCCAAACACTCTTGGGATTCCCAGGTTTTCGACCCTGAAGACCGCTAAATTTTCATTGCAGGATCTTACCCTTACGAAATGGGCACTAAAGTCAGAAGTGGAGAAGGACCATCCTGGACTCCTTGAACTAAACACGAGAAGTTAGACGGAAAGTAACGGAAAGTTTCGAGAAGACTTAGACATGTTCTAGATATGCCTCAGTGCCACTGAGAGCTGAGAGCATTGACCAAGGTACAATGTATCGTAGTCCTGCCTTAGAAAAAGAGGCTTAGATTTGCAGTCGACTCTCCTGATGATCTGAGACAGGAGATCTGTTGAGGATCTGGTCCCGGAGGCAGCTCCGGGAGACATTCATTCTTTCTTGCCGGTTGCCCGTGTTTCTGGATTGTTGGTGAAAGCCAGCCGTCTGCTTTGTAGATGTCACTAATAACGACGCTTGGACTCATGATTTCCTCACATCAATATTAGAGGCGCAATGGCTGATGATGTAATGATCACTAGCACGCTGAGGTGACTTTGACATAATAGAATAGCTGGAGAGGTACTGAATAATAGCTGGTGATGCTGTATAATACAGAAGCTAATTACTAAGGAGGGAAGGTTATCTCTTCCTTACTCTACACGCATATATATAGGGAGTAAGTACTAAGGCACGTGTTATTATAATATCTCCCCCCTTGCACACTTTTGTCCCCAAAAGTAAGGGTAAAAAAGTGACGATAGCCGGAGTTTCTCTAATAATTCGCTAGTGAGCTTAAATTTATACGCTCAACTTAAAGGTGAATTTTGGAGAAGAAGTAATGCGGGGTAAGTAGACGCTAGTAGCGGTTACTACTTACCTCTTCGTATATATTCTTCTTAGCTTTCTTAACCTCTTAGACTAGATAATAATATTAATAATTATAGTTAAAGGTAAGTTAAGTCCCTCTTCTTTAATCTAAAGATGTCTTGCCCTTAGTAGGGGTTTAATTAGCGATCTTAGTAACTTTTAGTAAGCGCAAAAAGGCTAGAGACTTTGGTTTTGCCGGAGCTTTAACTTCTTCGTTTACTTTAGTTAACGCTAGTAAGCCTTTAAGCAAACGTCGGCGATCCGCTTAAGCTCTTAAAGATAACAACGGCGATAATGAAGTTAAGGAGAACGAGGATAATATCCGACTTGAGTGTTCCTTACTTAATAGTTTTAAGGATACTCGTATTAAGTCGAGTGGACGTAATAAGATTAACTACTTTAATACTCGCGATGTCCTTTGTTTACGTTACGTTAGCGAAATCTCGTAGTTCCTTAACCTTATTTGTTTTACTAATATTAATTCAATTGCTAGGAAGTGTGTCGATTACTGCTAAAAGGCGAAGTCTTATGAGCTTGTAAGTTAAATTTTCTTTTAATCGACGAGACATAGACTAATAATCGGTGAGGTCCTAGCGAGATTAAAGGAGTCCCTTGCCTAATTAAAGAAAGCTATTATTAGATTCTATAAGAATTAAATCTCTTAAGTTAACTTTAATACTACTTAAGCTACGTTCGACCTTAATAAGCGCTGTAACACATACGTTAATAATGTTATTAATACTAAAGCCTTAAAGTCCTTATAAAAGTTAGTAGTCTTATTTATAAAAGAACTAAGCGCTAGCTTTTCGTTAGCTATTAATTAGTTATACTTTAGTGTACTCTTTACCTTAAAAGAGGGTTTTACTACTTTAAAGGATGTTAACGAGTGATTAATTATTAAGGTTAAGGGACTTTAATTTGTAAATATACTAAGGTATTTGCTAGTAAATTACTTATTAACCTTTAGCAAAGGACCTTTAATAAATCTTCTCGGCTGCTTCTGAGTCTACGCCTGAGCCTAATAATGAGGTTCTAGTAACTAAAGTCACTGTCATTGCGGAGGCTAAGGGCCCTATTACTTTACGAAATGAACTTTGATTTTTTAATCTTTTGAGTTTCTTACTAAGTTCTTTTAGCAGGCGAATCTTCAGTGAAGTATTAGTACTTAGCCGGCGAGGGTAATTAATAAAGGGTTTATAATATAGTTGATTAATATAACTCTCTTTTCTCTTGGGTATTACCGTTTGAATTGTGACTTTAAATGTACCCTTAAAACTGCAAAATCTTATAAGTAAAAGTAGAAAGGTATATAATATTAAAGAGTACGATGTACTTGTAATTACAAAACCTCGTAGGAAAAAGTAAGAAGGTACGTAATATCGTATCTTATTTAACGATTAGTTAGCGAAAGCCTAGAGAGTAGTTAGACTTTTATTTTAAGGACCTTATAAGGGGAAATAAAGAGCCTTAATTATCTTCTTCGCCAATACTTCGTCGCCCTTTCGGTAGCGTTTTGCGCCTTTAGTATATTAATCTCCTTTTAAAGGTTTATAAGGTTTTTCTTTAGTTTTTAAGAATTATATATTAGTCTTAGTCTTTTCTACTTAATAAGGTATTACTTTTCTTCTCGTCTTACTTGTTAATTTAAGAGGGTCTCGACTAACTATATCTCTTCTCTATTTATAAGGTCAGGTTAGACTATCTTCGACGATTCGCCGGGCCTTTGCTAGTATAGCTTTAGTAAGGATACATAGAAGACATTATGTAGTTTACTATACTTAGGAGGTAACTCTAGCTTATAAATTTACTTTTTAATTTGTTTAGTAATCTTAAATAGTCTTAGGAATTAGTAGTTTAGTTTCTTATTAAAACGAATCGTCTTAATGTTTTTTGTTAAAAGTAAAACTTATTATTTAACCTTAAACTTTATAAGGCGGTAGTTCTTATTGTATTACTTCGCCTAGTTCTCTTTAGTTCTTCGCTAATTATTTTTTAGCTTTTGGCGTTTCTTAATAACTTCTTTTGCTTGTTCTTTAGTAGTTAGTATCTCTCCTTTTATAAGATTGTCCTTAATACCTTGGCGAGAGTTTAATAATATGTCGTACTTAGCCTTATTCAGAGATATCCTGATTAATTTGTGGTAGGTATTTATATATATAAATTTTGCTAAAGGTAAGAGATTTACTTAATCGTTTTATAAGTAATAAATATAATACCTTAGTTATATTTCTAAAGCTTAATTTTGCCGTTTAATTTAGCTATTTGTTTGCGGGTAAAACGCTATTAAAAGACTTCTTATTATCTAAAGGTAGAAACATAACTTTTTCTAAAACCTTAAGGTAAACACAAAGCCTTTGTTTGTGATAATTAATACCGGTAACCTATGATCCTTAAATTAATAATTAATAAAAAGACGGGCTAATTGCGAAGTATTAATAGTTTTTAAGTAAGGGATATACTTAATATTTTTAGTGTATTTATTAATAATTACTAGTAAGTAGTCGGCGACTTTGTTAGTAGCATTGCTCTTGTAGGGTGTTAAATCTGTAATAAAGTTTATTGAGATTGACTTAAATAGCTTACTTAGTTAGTTAAGAGCTTGTATTTCGCTAGCTTTTTTTGTGCGCCTCGCCTTTATTCTTTAACAAATATTATAATTCTTAATGTATATTTTAACGTTACTAGATATATTAGGCTAATAATACTTTTGCTAGATAAGTTTTAGTGTCTTATTATAACTAAAATGGCTTGTAGTTAGATTATTATAGTAAATCTTTATAATTTCGGTACAAATAATAAGGTCTTGTAAAACATAAGCTATTCGCCGGTGTCTTAGTAGTTCGTCATTATTAATACTCTAATTTACATTCCTAGTATCTTATAATCAAGCACGCTTTTTTATAGCTAAGGCGTTCCTTTGCTATAACTCTAGGAGTAACGAAAGAAGCGATTCTGATATAATATTTGTCGTTTTGGCTTTCATAACCTTTGCTATAAAAAACCGTGGTATAATATATTTATAATTATATTAGCTAGCGTTATACCTTTCTTTAGCGTTTCACAAGAGGCTATTTAAACTCTAACTAAAGTTCTGTGAACTTCTAAGTTATATAAGTATATACCGCTAGTTAGGCGTAGAGGTCGTTATTATAGCCTCAGTTAATAGCTCGCATGTTATACTATCGCTAGTAGGTTAAGAAACTTAAGTTAATTGGCATAATGTATTATTACTCTCTCGCCGAATGCTCGCCGTCGTACTATTAATTATATTAAGAACGCGGATTAACCCATTTTAAATTATACTTCGTAGTTTATTTTATAAGATAAGAAGTATAATGTTTTCTTTATTCTCCGCCGGCTTATAATCGGGCCTGCGCGAAGGTCTATTTACTAGGTTCTTTTTCCCTGGCTTATAAATTATCACGAAATTATACTTAAACAGCTTTAAGGCCTATTTAGCCTGCCGCTGGCTTAATATCGTAGTACTTATAAAATAACGGAGATTGTTATGATCTAATAATACCTTAATAAGGGCTATATTACCTTTTAGGTAGTGCCTTTAATAAACAAAGTACTTAATAATTATAAGAAGCTTATAATCGTAAACTTTATAGTTTAACTTTACATCTTTTAGCTTTTTGCTAAAGAATGTAATTAAGTACTAGATAAGCTTTATTTAGCTACTCGCTAATTAATCTTTAGGCTAAAACAAAATCCCTGTAAGTACAAACTTAAAGGCGTTTGCCTTTAGTCTTATAGGCTTTTATAGGTTAAAGTGCATGAGAAAAGGGGCTAATATAAATGTATCCTTTAATGTGTTAAAAGCCTTCTACTTAGTAATTCCCTAGTAAAAGGTAAGGGCAAGTTGCTTTTTCTTTTTACTTCTTATTAAACTTGTTAATAGCCGGGTAATCACTAAGAAACTTGTAATAAAGCGCTAGTAAAAGTTAACAAACTTAATAAAGACTTAAACGTTTTTAATATTTTTAGGCTTTAGTTATTTCTTAATAGTGTTTACCCGGCTTTACTTTATTAATACTTTAGCGGGGGATACGACATAGCCTAAGAACTCTATACTCTTAGTATTAAATAAGTATTTCGACAACTTAACGAAGAGATTTGCTTATTGTAGCCTTTCGAGGACCTAGCAAACATAATTTATATACTAAGCCGGGTTTGCCGAGTACATAAGAATATTATTAAAGTAGACGATATAAATAACGTTCACAAGTCCCGCTAGCGCGTCGTTAATATATACCTAAAACGTCGCTAGTGCATTAGATAGCCCAAATGGCATAACTTAATACTCGTAATGCCTGTATCGAGTGCGAAAAGCAGTCTTTTACTTATTTCCCGCCTTGATTTTAATATAATAGTATGTATTTTGCAAGTTTAAATTAGTAAAGATTTTCCCATTCCGAAGTTTATTTAGTGTTTCGCTGATTAAAGGTAGGGGGTACCGATTCTTAATTGTGATCTTATTTAAAGCTTAATAGTCGACATATAGTCGGAGGCTACTATCTTTCTTTGGCACGAAGAAAATTAGGGCGTTAGTTAGGCTCTTACTTTTTCGTATTTATTCCTTTGCTTCGGAGAACTCAAGGTATTCCTAAAGAACCTTTAGTTTTATTTTAGAAAGGTTATAAATAGGGGAGTAAGGCGGTCTCGTATTTAGCTCTAAGTTAATAGCGTGTTGCCGACCTTTTAAAGGGGGTAATTAATTCCCTTTCTCTTTTGAAAAGATATCTTTAAACTCATAGTACTCTTAGGGGATAATAGGTGTATTATCGACGTCTAGTAGGCGTAACACATTTAAGTTAGGTATTATAATATACGCAAGAAACTCCTTTTTCTAAATAAATTAAGAGAATTTATATAGCTTTATAATATTAAAATCATAAGTATTATTTAGCTAATATAAGTACCTCCATTATTTTGTTTTAAAACTAATCTAAAGATTAATATCCTTTAGCTAAGGCCACCTTAGAATCAGATTAATACTTAGTATATCGATGACCCTTAGCCGGAGCGCATCTAGCTTAGTTTGTCCAAGGGTATTAGTAATCTTTACTTAAGCGAGCGTAGTGCCGTGGATAATACCTTTGTTCTTAAGTAATGTCTAAAATGTCTTCGGCCCTTCGCTAGTGAGTTATAAATCGTACTCTTTTGTTATTAGTCTTAAGACAAAATTGTCTTCCGCCTTACTATTAATAAGGGCAATAAGGCTCTTTTACTCTCCGCTCGCTAGTATCTTTAGCTAGATTTCTATTCTCTTACTTAACGATTCTAAAGAAGACGTGGACGTAGCCGCGAGTCAGGCGTTCTTTTAGTTCTTGTTTAGTAAGTCTTCGCTATTTGCCTTAGGATATTTATTAGCGTAGTGGCTAAGCTCTTAACACTTAAAGTATTAAGTCTTTGACTTATTAAACCCTTTATATTTCCCTTGTATTAGGGTTTTATTAGGGTTGCCTTTTCCTAACTCGGATCGATTAGGACGAGGACTCTCTTGCCTATCGCTGGTCTTTCGCGGGGCCTTTTAGGAGGACTTTCTTTTCTTGTCCTCTAGTTCCTTAAGTCTCTTATTACTATTGTTTTCCTTAGGCAAGGTATATACCTTTTAAAGGGCTACTATTAAAATAACGTCCTCCCTTGTTTATAGCTTATTAGTTTGCCTATTCTTAACGATTCTCTAGCGAATCTTTAGTCGGATCTTATTAAAGAGGATATCTCGTAATTAACGTTAAGTAAATAGCTTAAGTTATTTTTCCTTTTCCTTAAGATAGTTAATAAATTCAAGGATAAGTTAACTAGGTTTTTATCGAGCTATCTTATAAGCGTGAGAGTTAGCTACCTGTCTCGAGACAGGGAGTAGTTGGAGGTTCGTTAGAAACTCCTTATAAGATTCCTAAGTTATTATATTAAGGGTATTAAGATTATACTTCTTAAACCTTTCCTAGGCATTCACTGGCTTTTTATAAAGTAATGTCGCTGCCCACCTAATCTTGACTGTGTTAGTAGGGAACCCTTTACTATTATAATTAAAGATACGATTATAGGCTTATAAATATTTCGTTAGCTCTTATTAACTCTTTTCTTCGTATTCTAATAGAATTATATGTTTCCTTTTTTCTTGGCGGGGAGCCCGAGACTCTTTAACGGCCAGCGGGCGATCTTCTATAGTATTTGCACTACCTTTAGGCCTCATTTACTAGAGTCGCTATGCCCTTTTCTTTACGTTCAGGGGGTATTAGTTAAAGTTATCGCCGTATATCCGGCGATATTTAATAACAAGGCTATCGAGGGCATCGTTCTTCTCCCTAAGGGTCTTAATTTGCTTTTGTATCGCTTGTAAATTAGTAATTAGCGTATTTTTAGACCTTTTTTAGTTTATAGGAGGGGTTACTTGTGGTTTAGGGCTATTAGGCGCCGTGGATAAGGGTTCTTTAGCTTGAATTATCGTGTAATAGTTAGGCTAGCGGTAAGAAAAAAGTAATTAGAATGTAATAATTACTAGTACGCTAAGGTGACTTTAACATAATAGAATAATTAGAGAGGCACTAAATAATAGCTAGTGATACTATATAATATAGAAGCTAATTGCTAAGGAGGGAAGGTTATCTCTTCCCCACTCTGCACGCATATATACAGGGAGTAAGCACTAAGGCACGTGCCATTACAGATGAACATCAAAGACCTTGAAAAGCTGAGAATATGCGACCCGAGGCAACCCAATCAAGAAAATGTGAGGTCAAGAGTCAGCAATCGAAACAGTCGCCTCTTCATGCAAGGCTTTGTTTGAGGACGATTTGTTGTTTCGATTCGATGAAGGTCCAAGTTGTCACGATCTAATTATCACGTGATGTGCTAACCATCGCGATGGGCTTGCACTCAAATACGAAGTCTATCCCCTTGCCACCAGAAACACCCTCCTGAAGAGCCTGTAGGGTGCGCTGAAGCGGGCCCCTAATTAAGCGAGGAATACTAAAAGTTAGGGCCAGTTATTAAAAAAGCTTTTATTTATAACTAAATCGTATTATTTTCTATGAAAGATTGTAAAGTAATTTGTTAATTTATAAAGGTGGATCTTATACTTTTTATACTTAAAAGTAAAAGACGTCCTTTTACTTAGTTAGCCTATATTAGCGGCTCTTTTAGCTAGAGCTACTCTTTTGCGGGGGCGATTAAAGAATCGTTCTTTTTTATATACTACGTAGTTTGCTCTTATGGGCATTTTGACTAGGGAGTGTTAATGAATAGGCACTTTAAAAGCGTCTTTAGATAACCCTAAAACACGTCTTTTACTAGAGCCCGGTGTATTTTTTCTACTCTTTATTAGTGACTTCATAAGCTGTATACGGAAATCGTCTTAATTATAAAAGTAACTATTTCTATCTTATATTTAGAATATTTGTAAATTAAAAAACACTTGCTTAATGTAACTCATAATAGATATTAGTATAAATACTATATTAGACCTTTTTAAATGCGCCTAAGGCTACTATTATAAGAGTAGTATTAATTTCTTAAGTCTATAGCCCTTATAAATTAGTTGTACACGTCGAAGCTCTCCGGAATTCATTGTTACGGGCCAAGGGGAAGGTGGCTGTGTTGACCTGATAACCTAAGGTATAACCGAGACACGTGATAAGATGTCGAGAAGGATAAGTAAGCAACTGTACTAGTGGGGCGCTAGTGCCTTCCCTTGAGAGTCTTATACTCGAGCTGACTTCGAGAGCTCTTCTCTCTTTGTCTTTTCTTTTAGCTATCGGGCGTACCCTTAGGTCCAAATACAAGTCTAATACTCTCTTGCCTTTTCAAGGTGTATCATCGTATCAACTTGAGGTCAGCCGTAACATTCATATAGCTTTAGTAATCTCACTAGGGCCGCACGAAGCCTTACTTATAACTGCATTGCCGGTAGTCTCTTTTAGCCGTTTTTGTACCTGTAAAACCTTATTTTTACTATCCTAATATATCGATATAAGTAGGGCAAAGGCTTTATCCTGAAAGCCCTACTGGCTAATTAGACCCGATTCGGTAAGGAAAGCGTAAGTCTCTCCTTAGGGCATAGTATTTAGCCCCCTTTCCATTTGCTTTTTGAGGTTTATAAGCTTTTGGACTACTTCGAATGAGATTCGATATGTACCCGTAGATGCGATATTTATCTTCCGTAAGTGCTTAAACAATTGTAGTGAAGTGAAGAGGTTATTAATATACATATAATACGTAGCTTCTAATAAAAAGCTTAAAAGGTGAGGCATAATTGCTTGAGATTTATTAAGATCCCTAGGTTTTTTAACTCCGTATACATTACTATTCTTTTTAAGTACGTGATACGCCTACTTCAAAAACAACCTTTGCTATGTAACTACTTACATCTTAATTCCGGTAGGTATTAGCTTACTAGGTATAGTAGTAATGAATTTGCTTCGGCTGGTGTACTATTAAATAGCTTCGTTGATAGCTACTTATTAAGTTATTGGCTTAGTTTCTAAAAGCGTACGTTTGTTTCTTGAATATGTGTATTTAAAGGTTTAGTTTGTGTAAAGTCAGCTTAATATAAGTAAAATTAAGTAAGAAACTAACCTTTGCGTATAAGTAGGCATTTTTATCCTTATATATTTTAAATCGCTAGCGCAGCTCTTAAAACCGGTTCTTAGAAAAGAGCTTAGTAATAGGGTAAAAAGGAGTTATTCTCTTCGTAAATTTGTAGTCCTTAATAGTATTGTTGGTCCACAGGTCCTTACATAAGCGTACTTTAGTCTGGAAAAGGGGGTGCGGGTTAAAGTCAGGGGTTAGAGCCTAGCAGGAATAGTTTCGGAGTACATTTAGTGAGATTTCGTAGTATATAATCTAACTCTCCTCGCACTTTCTTAGAAAATATATAGATTTTTAAACTATACTAATATATGAATATATTACGAGGTACATAAACTAGTATTACACCCAGGGTGGGGAGGAAAAATTAAGTTACTTAAATAAAAATTAAGTTACTTTAATTAAATTAAATGAAAATTTGAATAACAACTTGACTTGATTAAATTAAAGTAACTTAAAAGTTACTTAATTTTTTACTTAATTTTTTATAACAAATTTAATTAATATATAACTTTTAATATATAAACTCTGCTTCTTCTATATTTGTATTAGGCTATTTATTAGCCTCTTTTTCTTCCTCTATAATAGTACCCCAGCTTCTTAAACACATTATTATATTAAATGTGTCTTTATTTAATCTATTCCTTAGCTTATTAATAACTAAAGCCCCTTGTGAAAAAAATCTTTCACTAGAAGCACTAGTAGCT
>MU270435.1:23359-180623 GCA_021432625.1 Leptodontidium sp. 2 PMI_412
AAAAAAAGAATTTCTAACGAGACTTTATCTTTATATATACTAATATAATTATTTCTAGATTATTCTATTAAAATATTGATTTCTAATACTTCTAATGATTTATAAGTTTATTTTTATTACTAATATATTTTTAATAAGCAATAGAATATTAAAGAATCAATTAGTTATAATATTCATAAGTTATATGTTTAATTTGTCATTTTTTGAAGGTTCGCGAAGATTCCGGAAGCTAAGATAAACTAAATCCTTATCTATTGGCTAAGAGGAACGTACGCTAGTTTAAGGTTATCTTTCTTATCTTAGCGCCCCTCTTCAAATCATATGGCTCTTACTTAAGTCATAATTAAGTTACTTTAATTAAATTAAATTAAAATATAATTAACGATGAAGTTACTTAAGTTTAATTTAAAGTAAGTATAGTTACTTTAATTTAATTTAATTAATTCCCGCCCTAATTACACCGATACTAATTAGTAACAAGCTTATATTATTAACTTTAGTACAAATAAAAAAGGTCTTAAGTTATAGGGTAAAATCGATAATAAACTTTAGAGTACTTTACTATATCTCTAATAGGGCACTTGTGTAAAGGTTAGATTTAACAGAGATTAATCGAATCCTCCCCCGAGACTTGCCCTAATACTCGAAGCACGTCGAGGAAACTATAACAATACTAAACTTTACGAAGATTATTAAGTTAATATACTTAAATCCAGAACTTTAGACCTTTTAGGAAATATATCCGGGAACCTACCGGATCACTTACGAATCGCATTCGATATAATAGCGGATACTTTAGATCGCACGCCGGAGCTAAATTTAACTTCGAAAACATTTAATAATACGGCTATACTAAGAGAAACGATAAATTTTAATCTAGCTTTTATAAGAAATTGTCGTATAGGCACGGGCTAATGCTCGGTTAGTTGTGCGCTATACTAGTTCTGGATTCTGCCAGCGTATACCGCTTTTAGGGGAACAACGTGTTCCCCTGATTTCCTTATATATTTCAGATAATAATTAATTATTTTAATTCTCCTTACGTTAATCGCAAGGCTTTACTTTACTTTTATACTATAGTTATAAGCCCTGTGACGAAGTTATTAAGTTAGTATTCTTCCTTCTGTGCTCTATAGACTTAAATAAAGCTATTAACGTAAGATTTATAAAGATTATAATATAACTACCTCGCTTAAAGCTCGCTTATACTCAATAAAACCTATTTTAGGCCTAATCTGCCGGAAATAGCTTAAAACAAGCCACATACGTCTAATACAAAGCTCTAACGTCCACAGGTTATAGCCATGGAATCCAAGGCTTCTGATACACGGCTTTCCTAGGCTAAAACAGTGGTTGTACGAAGCTCCGGGCTTTGCGTCTCAAACTACCGGAAAGCAACTGTATTTGGTAAAGACTCGTTTGAACTCGTTTGAGCTTGTTTAAGCTTACATTTACCTAATTCGGCTACCTAAGCGAATACACACGTGATAAGCTAGAGTAGTTATATAGACCTAGAAATCCCCTCTACAATAGAATCATCATTCACAGCAAATATCACTTCTTTTCAAGATTAGTAAGTGGCGAATAACGTCGGCGTTTCTACTTATCAATAAGTGTAATTTACACCGCCATTTTCCCTTTAACCTTTTTAAAAAAGGGTAAATTAAGTACTCGTACTCGATATTCTCTTTTCCTCTTTAATAAATCTATTAAAGCCTCGAGAGAGTAGCCCTCTCTTCGCTATAGCAGACTTAACTTTAGTCTCCTCTTTTAATAATTAAACGCCGCTTAACTACAATAAGTAAACCTAGACTCTATAGTACTAAGCCCTTAAATCCTTTTATATCTTTTATAAGGTATAGACGTCAGTTGATTTAAAATTACTAGTCGCTTTAAATATCCTCGAAAACGAACTTTAAGTATAAACGATTGACGAAGTAAAAGTATAATAAGATAAGGAGGCTCTCGATTTTAACTTTAAAGAGTAAGTAAAGTAAGACGAAAACTAACAAGTACTTAAGCTTAAGGGACTTAAACCGAGTATAACACTTCTTATATTATTTAGCGTTATTATAGTTACTCTAATATATACTGCCCTAATAAGGGAGTATACTGTGAAACATATATAATAGTCAGAAAAGGCTCAAGCCTATAAGGTAGTATATAAGTGGATTTAAGAGACGGTTAATCTTTTGATCTATTAGAGTGTTATTCAAGAGTGCGAGATTAAGGAGGAATAGAGAGTAAAAGAGTAATTTAATAAGATAACGGACGAATCGAACGACCCACGATCTTAGACTTTATAAATACTTCTTAAGGCATTAAAGAGAGACTACACTTTTTTAGAAATAAGTAATATTACTAAAGCTTAAGTTAAATATAAAAAGAAGCTCGAAATCGTTAAAATAAGACGGGTTAATCTTAAGGTGTGGGTTTAAGAGTGGCGATTAACTTACTAAGATACTCTATTATACGACATTCTAGACGTTAAGGGCCCCTTAGCGATTATTAGCTTTATTAAGGTAGTATAAGAGAAGCTTGTACTTAAATAGGCCCGCGAACGACTATTTAAAGTCTTTAGAGACGATGTTTTTAAGGTTATTCACAAGTATACGTTACTTTAATACGTCAATTAGTTATCGGCGCTTAATAAAGAGTCTCTTACGGCTACTAGAAAAAACAAGACAGTTAAATTATAAGTTACACTTAGAGGGAAATTAAATGCTTTAAGAGTACTACTAATACTAAGGACTCCTTTACTAAATACCTCGATTAATTCTTGCCCCTATAAGGTGAGCTCTTATTAACATAAAGCGATCGAGTGTTACAGACTTCGATATTACTACGACGGCTTAACTGGGGATAAACTATATAACTTATTGTCTATAGAGGAAATTAAAGAAACTCGAATTAAGCTTAAAAAGGAGTTTCTTAACCTTAAACGTGTAATTAGTAAAAAAGGGTGGAGATAAGTAATAGTAAAGGAAATTACTAAGGGAATAACCTCTAAAAACTCTTTGTTTTCTCTAATAACCTTAATAAAAGCCTTAGAGCTATTAAGGTATTTTAGTAATATTAATATTTATATAATTAGTCCGGAGTTACTTAATAAGGCTCTCGTTACCTCAGGAATCTACGCTATTATTAATATAAATCGACACCTGCTTTTAGAGAGTATTTTACTTAATAACGGCGCCACTACTTATTTAGTCAATTCGGTTACTCTATTAAAGCTTAGAACCTTTATTAAATTAATTAATAACGACAGTATTAAAGCCGGAATGTCGAGCCTTATAATTAAAGGTTGAAGTACTCGTGTTTTTAAGGGTACTCTCTATAGCCCTAATAGACTAAATATTAAGGACTTGAGGCTCTTTGACGTCGCTGTCGTTAAAGGATTTAATGTTAATATTATTTTAGAAGCTCGTTTATTAAAGGCTAAAGTTTAGTATAATAAGTTAGACTACACGTTATACGTGGGATTAATTAAAAAGAGTATTGTGTTAAAGTAATTAAAGCGACAGTTTAACTTAACTTTCTTTAAATATAAGCCTTTTAATTACTCTTTAGCTCCCGCAATAGCTCTTAACTCTCTGATTCGCCTAACTTATACCTTTTTAATGTTCCTTACACTTTAAAGGAGTATCTAACGAGGCTTTTAATTAAGTCGACGATATTTGAGACCACGGCTAAACGACGTTAAGTTATAGTACTTATAAGTAAGGCACTTAAGGAAGGAAGCGTTAGAAAATTTAGTTAAGAATACATGTAACGTCGAAATTTTAAGTACTACTTAAATTAGGTGTAAAGAGTATTCTTTAACTATCGCGTAGTAAGTCGTTAGTCGAAGACCTTTAGAGAGAATAGTTACCCGACCTTTTTATTACATTTCTTAGGACCTATTTGACTTCCTTATTAGATTTAATAAGAATAGTTAGCTCTTATTAATTAAAGACTAATACAATAGTAAATTCTATAAATAGCTCTTAAAAAACAAAGGGTTAATCGCCGTCTTAGGAGCTCTTAAACTATTTAAGGCGTAAACGAGACGTTAATTTGGACTCTCGATTTACAAAATACGCTAAGATAACGATACCTCGGTTATAGGAATTAATAAATTAATTAAGTACGAAAAGTAGTGTATAGAGAATAGTATTAATATTGAGGGTACCCTTTCATATACACATTAACTTAATAAGGGAGCTAAGTGCGTAAGTAAAGAAATTATTAAAAAGTCTATTAAGATACGCCTTTTAGTAAACTTATTAAAGGAACTTTAAATAGAAGTAATTATGGCGGCAATTACTCTTTATAATATAAGTCTGGCTACTCGAAAAGGCTTTAAGAGTCTAAATAAGATCTTCTACGCCTGGTTTAAGTAATATTTTTAGTATTACGACCCCAAGCTTATTTAAAAGCTCACTACTAATATAAGACCTGACTAGAGTAATATATAGGCGTACGGCTGTAGAGCCTACCTTATAATTAAGGACTGAGAGGCTCTTTAATAAAAGAGAGCATTTAAAGTCAACCTAAGAGTACACCTTAAATACTAAGTAAGATACGTCTCGTCTAATATATACAGGGTCTAAGTGCCTTAATTACAGCGTGTAATAGTGGCTCGGAACGTTACTTTTAACAAATCCCTCTTTTATTTAGGCTCTTTGAACGTGGAGAGAGCGGTCGACTAGCCGCGCTTAATATTAAGAGATCTTACTAAAATGCTAAAAGAAGAGGAGGGGCCCTAGGACGCTAGAACCGATATAATCAATTAATTAACTGCACTTAATATACTAGAATTAATAATAAGTATTACCTTAGAAAAGGAATAATTAAGTTAAGTAATAAGTTTTATAGAAATTACTAAGTTTATAACCTCGGGGGTACTATAGCCTTCGATTGAGCTTTTAGCTACGGGGGTAAAGTAACTAATATTACCCCTAGAAAAGTCAAGATTAATAAAACTTATTAGTAAAAACTCGGGGGTAAAATAACTAAGGAAAAGTACTAGATTTCTTACTCACGAGCACCTTAATTAAGTCTTAAAACGAGTTAATAAATTAAAATAGTTAATGTCTTAGAGTATAACTAGAAGAAATGTCTTACGTGGCGTATTAAACTTTAAGAGAGATATAAGAGCTAAGCGCTAATTAATACTATAAGTTTGTCACGGTACATAGTTAGCGGCACCTGCTACGCGAGCCCACTGAACGGCCAGGCGTGCTTCCTGCACACTTACAACTAGCTAAACTTACTTACTTGACATATATATAACTAGCTTTCTCCTTCTTAACGAGAGGCAAAACACTTCTTAATTAATCTTCTGCTCCTTACTACTTTACTAATTCTTACTTTTCTACCCCTTTAGTATTCTACGTGATAGTTAAGAGCCACATAACTCTTAGAGCCCTAATAATTTATACTTAGTAGAATATTACTCTATATCTTCTTCTTTACTCTCTCTAACGATTACCGCACGTCTTTACTTACGCTCTATTTCTAGGAAATCAACTATAGTCGACTCTAGGAGCGACTGTATTAAGGACTAGAAGGGCTAGACTAAATTTAACACTGAATTTCAAGCTCAAGCGTATAATAGAGGCCTTTAGCCGCTCGTCGACCCTAATAGACTTAATATTCCCTCTCTTGTAATAAATATACTAGTTTTTAACATAGAGACTGAGTTTCTTTAAAAGAAAAATATAAAGCGGCTAACTAGTTCACTGGCGATACTCTTTTCCGTAGTTGAATCCGAATATAACAGAGCCTTTAAGGTCTTTATTATCGAGAAGAGCGACTAGAGTAACGTGGTTATTAAATATAATTAACTTTACACTTAAGTTATTAATTATATTAACCCCTCACTCTTCGAGATCATTTCCTTGACTTAAGTCAACGAGTACACTTATACTATTTAGAAGATCGTACGGGAGCTTCGCTAATACTACGCGTCCTTTAAGGCTATTAACTTACACGACATCAAATTGACTTATTTTCACTTAATATAATAAGCCTACGACGGTCGTATTAATATTATAACTTAATGCCGAAACTAGTTTCTATCTTACTACGAGTATAAATTAGCCGGTTTTAAGCTCGTTTTTAGGACCTCTAGCTACGGAAAGGTTCCTAAACGCCGTTAGAGTTAAATAAAACCTTGTTTTCGCCAAAAACCGTAAGGATAAGCTCATTATAAAGGATTAAGTACTTAAAAGCTAGACGGAAGTCAAGGAACCGAAATACTCCTTGTTATACTATAGATTATAGTTTTAGCGAGTTATAAAAGACGCCAAGTCTACTAAAAAGCACGTCCTTTACCTCGGAAACGGTATTTTTATAACCCTTAGCGGCAAACGAGATAAGGAGTACTACAAGTGCCCCTATATAATCGCTTTCTTAGATCTAAATTTTAAATATTATTAGAAACCGACTACTTATAACTGTCTTAAGGCCGCACTTTATAATTAAACTACTAGAAAGCCCCAAGTGACTCCTAATTAAGTCGAGCTTATTTACAAAGAAGTAAACAAACTAGAGTAAAGTGCTTTATATAAGACTGTTTTAGCTAAGGAGCCTAGTAAGGCAGTAACAGAGACTCCTAAGACCTCTAATAAACTTATTTTAAAGATTACATGCGTTATTATAAACCCTTCCACTCTTTAGACCCTCAGTATATTTACGCTTAATAACGGCCGACATCCGCTTCACTAGAGTACTCTTCTCGACAACTATAATACTATATATATAATTAATAATAAGTCTCTTTTAGTCTTAAGCTCCTTTATTCTTTCAAGTCATAAAGATATAGTAAAAGCTAGTACATTTAGCCTACTCGTTATTAATAAAGGTCGTTGTCTTTTAAAGAACACGCTTATTACTCCGGGAGGTATAATCGATTTAGAGCTCACGAATATAACAGTTATTATAGGTTTTTATATTACTATTATCTCGGAAGTAAGGCTCTTAAACGTAAGGCTGTAGATTAATAGTTTTAACGTAACGTTACGTCTTAAGGAGCTTATTAATAGTAGTATTATACACACTTTAGTTTAGAAGTATTAATTAGTTTTCTTTAAATGTTAAAATACTTTAAATTACTTTATTCTATTTATTTTATTAAGTAATATTAACACGCTATTATATCTTACTATTGCGCGTACACTAAGACCCTTTAAGAGATCGAGAGATTACCTAAAGCCACACACAGATTTAAAAGAAGTATAATATACGAGAGTAAGGCACCTAAGCCTTAAAGCTCTTTGTATACTAATAGAAAATGCCAGGAACGTTAAAATCGAGGGAATAAGTAGAGTTAAGTACAAGTATTACTTTATAGCTCGAGCTATAAATGTTAATTCTCGAAGGCCCTTAAAGAACGTATCTCCACGACTATTTTAAAGACTTACGTAAGACCTTTTCGACTACGACCTTAGTTACGACGGCTCTAATTAATTACTCGTTATTAAAGACAAGTATAATAGAAAAATCCTTGTTTTCCCGATTTTAAATAAATTATTAACGGTAATATTAGAAATCCTGTAATTTGTCGACAATTAAATCAAACAAAAGTACGGCCTTTATATTTATATTTTGAAGCACGACAACGAGAAAGTAATAATCCCCCCTTAAGGTATATCGAGATACTAAAAGTAGACTTAATAATAAGGCATCTAAATCGAATTAAGTCCGACTTATATTCACGAATTAAATAGTCTCTCAGAGTATACTAGAAAGGAAATTATTAAAAAGTCAATTACAATGCGAGTAACTATAGGCCTCCTAGAAGCTCTTTAGCCGGAAGTTACTCAAGCGGCAGCGTTTTTATATAATATAAGCCCACTAGAGAGTTAAGGCTAGAAATCGCCTAATAAGACCCTTAATACTTAGTTTCGTGGTTATTTCGGCTTCTATGACTTAGCTATAGTCAAGAAATTAACCGTAGACCTTCGGCTAAATTAGAATAAGATATACGCTTATAGATCGCGAGCTTATCTTTTAATTAAGGATCGGGAAGTAGGAAATAATAAACGAGTATTTAAGGTGCTCCTTAGAGTTTATATTAACTATCTTATTAGTTACGTTGCCAGTAATATATATAAGATCTAAGTACTAATTTTACACTAAATTATTATCTTACGGAATGTGACTTTTAATAAGAACGTCTTCTTTAACTTAGCCGAGCACAAGAAACAGGCCGGCTAGCTTATTTCTAAAGTTAAAGAAGTAATAAGAGCTATCGAAGAAGACGAGATTTAAGACGTTAAATTAATCTTTAAGGAAATCGGACTATTTAATATAAACTTAATAGAAACTAGAGTTCTCGAAGAGCCGAGCGGTACTCTTAGCCTCTTAAACTCGGGGGTGATAAAGAAAGTAAACTTATTATAAGCTTAAAAAAGTCTTAGACTTTGGTCTCTAGAGAGTACACTACCTCTAATTTAGAGCTCTAGTGTCTCTTAAATGCCTCCTGCGGATTTAACCGTAAATAAACTACCTTGTGCGAATATACCTCTACTTAAAGAGAGCGCTAATATACCTGTAGTTATTATACTAAAAAATTATACTTATTCACAAGTAGTGATTCCGGCATATGTCCCCCCTACTATAATAAAAGAAGCCCCTACTTAAGTAGTAAATGACGCCCCCGCGTATATAAGTGAGCTAATAGTACTCGCCGCAGATAAAGCCTCTTTTACAAAATTAAGTGAGAATGAACTGGCTAAGTGAATCAGAATTAAAGAGTATAAGAATACTAGCCATATACGAGCCTAATAACCGATGCGAGCCTTTGATACAAAGCTAGTAACTTGATACAAAGCTAATAACCGATGCGAGCCTCTGATACAAAGCTAGTAACTTGATACAAAGCTAATAACCGATGCGAGCCTTTGATACAAAGCTAGTAACTTGATACAAAGCTAATAACCGATGCGAGAGCTTAGTACTCAAAGTAGTTATATAGACTTAGAAATGCCCCCTTCAATAGAATCATTATTCACACTATTATTCTCTATTTCACAGAGTAGCCTAATTATCTCTAGGTAATAAGCCCAAACTTCCCTAGCCAGAGTAGCCAAGGCACTTTTAATCACACCACAAAGCTCGTTAATGCGAGCGGCCGAAGCCTCTTCTTTAAGAGTAAGAGCCGGAGCTCTATTAATACTAATAGGTCCACGAGTAAACTCCGAAGAAAATAGAGTATTAATAGTAGTAGTAAGTTACTCTCTAATAACCCGCGCACGAACCTCCGGAGTACTGCCGAAGTTCTCTTTATTTAAAAGAAATTAACCGAATTAGATTTAATTTTACGGGAAATTCAAATTAAAATAATATATTAGACTCCTTAATAGTAGTACTACTCTTATATTCCTCTTCTTGGTTACCTCTTTTAAAGCTAGTTACTTTATTAGTAGCGGCAGTAATAACCTCACCCTAGAGAGCAGTAAAAACGGGAGCTCTTAGGCGCTTTAATTCCTAAAATAGTTAATAATTATATATTAAAAAGGAACAACTAAGGGAATTTACCTTTTTGCTTGTGTCGTTTAAGAGCGTAATATAGTAAAGGAGGAAAGGGGCCTAGGCAATAGCGGGAGTAACCTTATAAGAGTGGCCTAATAAGTAGGCGAAGTAATAAGTACCTTAACTAATAATATTAAAGCACTTACTAATACTTTTAGTTTAAAGGGCGCTATTAATATAACTTAAATAAATAACTAACCGCTTATCTCCCTTGACTCGAGGAGCACGAGCACGAGTAACAAAAGCAGCCGCAGTAGCTCTCTTTAGAGTAGGAGCAGCCTTTAGAGCCTTCTTAGCTTCCTTCTTCTTCTTCGCCTATTATAATTAATAATACTTAAATTAATATATAGCCCCAAAATTAATAATTAATTTAATAAAAATTAATTTAATAACTTATAATAATAGCTGAACGATTAGCCTTAACGGCCTAGGCAGAGCGCTTTAATACACTTATAGTATTAATTGATTGATTTATTATTTGATTAATTAATTATTAATTAGTTAATTAGTTAGTAGATCGAAAAGTCCATCTATATAATATAAAGTAGTTATAAGATTAAGAATTAAGTAAGGGATACGCTAGTTTAAATAAAACGGTTGTTTACTTAACCTAGTAGTACAAGTATAATTAGTGGCCTAATAGTTTGCTTTTAATATTGCTCTCGCTTAACGTAACTAATTATAATACTAGTAACTTATTATTATTACTTAACTAGGGGGTGTGTCGTATAAGCACGGGCTAATACTTAGTTAGTTGTGAGCTATACTAGTTCTAGATTCTATTAGCGTATATCGCTTTTAAGAGAATAACGTGTTCCCTTAATTTCCTTATATATTCTAGATAATAATTAATTATTTTAATTCTCTTTACATTAATCGTAAGGCTCTACTTTACTTCTATACTATAGAAATATAATAGCGTACTCACGAATGTTTCGTGAGTCCTTTTATAATAGTTTATATTAAGAGAGAATTCTTTTTCTAAGACTTTTAAGAGTATTTTAAAAGATAAATAATAAACGAGTTTAAATTAATTAAGGTTATAGAACGTATATACCTTAAGGACGACTTATAAGCCTTTAGTATATTTATATAACAAGTAAAGGAAACGAGGAACTTTAATAGAAGTAATATAAGTTAAGGAGAATTTGTAATTAAAAGACTAAGTAAAGATATAAATTCAGAACTACCTTAAATCTATGCCGAATTATATCCGCGACTTACTTTCTTGCCTATTACTACTAATCTTAATAATACTTTATAATATTTAGTCCCCGTTGTTTTTATAATATTAATTAGACGTAGTTACTTATTCCGTGAAAGATACTTCTTTAGAGAAATTAGAGACGAAGCCTATAGAGACAATTTAGTTATTAGTATTACTTAAGATCTCCCTTGTTAAAGGAGATAAAGCCGATAATTTATATAATGTAACCCCACTTATAGTTTTAAAAAAGGGGTTCTTATTTACTCCTAAAAGGGATCCCTTAAGTAATCTCTACTTATAGAAATTAAATAATTATACGTTGCTAAACCCTATTATAATACTAGTAATATACTCACGAGACAGATTCTTACTATTATTTAAGGTTCCTAAGATTACTAAACTATATATAGAGCCGATTCGACTATTATAATATATCATAAATCTATTAACCTTAGATTAGACGAAATCGTTAGTAAACCTTACTAAGATATATATTAAGGAGTTCTAATACGGCGGAGACAAGAATTACTTAAATAATAAGTTCTATATTTTCGCCGACTTGTGTTAAAGAATATTAATTAAGACTAAAGTTTAAAACCGAGCTTTTCCGTCGATACTACGAGACGGAGCTAGTTCGTACTATTATTAGTACTTATAAAATAAGGGGTACTCGTTCGACGAGCTTGTCGAGACAACTCGCGGTTATTTTGAGATAAAAGATAAAACTAATAAGTTCTTTAGCCGATAGTTTAGTTTGACTTTCTCGTTATTTTAAGAAAAGCCTTACTGTGATGGGGAAGGCTATTAGTAGCTTCTTTGTCACCTGACCGGATAAGCACTTTCTATATAAAAGAGCTTAACACTTAAAACAACTTAATAACAAAGAACTTTTTATAAATAGTATTTAATACACTTTTTTCTCCTCTTATCACTCAACTTTTCATACTCTTTAAATATGTATTATCTTTAGATTTGATCAATCCGCGATTTCCTATACCTAGAATCTCTCCCGTACCTCACTATATGCTACCTCTCTTATTGTGTAGTTTATTAGGCTTTATCCCTCCTACATTACTAAAAGAGAAAGCCGATGCTAACCTAATTAAAGAACTTCGCTAAGGAATTGTAAAGTATATAGCTTGGCTTAAAAAACGATAATATGCGAAACGACAAGACGCTTTGTAATAAGCTCGTGCAAGGGGTATTAGGGAACCCCCTCTTTAAGATAGCCTTATTTAGGGCACCTCTTACTTTTCTTATGTTAATAAATAGTATCCGCTTTGTTATTAACGTTAAAGTAACTTATGACTCGGGATCGAGGGTAAGCAAGCACTTCGAATCCGATCCGAACCGCTACCGATCTTATGTCGTAGATAGGGCGGTTTATTGCTCCGACTGCAAAATGAAATTTTTAAGTAAAAATAAACGTGGAAATAAATTCTAACTTAATCCAGCTTATATAAGCTATATTATTTATAAGAAAATAAATTATTATAGTAACCGCTACTTTAACGAAGAGCAGGTAGTATTTAAGGCGAGATACTTCGCTGCGCGTAAGACTAAAGAAGTGAGAGCCACAGATAAGACTTTTAAAAGTTACTTAGTTTATATTAAGGGGATCGATCCTAATTCGAACTAAAGCCGGAACACATCTGGACATTATTTAAAGGATCACGAAGATACGGATTTAAACACTTTAATAAATATTAACGATTCTTTAAAAGGTTTCGACGACGGCGATAACAATAACATCGCAAACTTTACGATTATATTTATAACAAGTAAGGCATAATATAATATACGAGAAGTTATAAAGTAACTTAAGGAAAAGAAGGCTACTTATATCTTAAAAAGTAAAATTAAGAAACCCGCTTTTAGTAAGGCTTATATAACAAAATGAACAAACCGATTCTTTCAAGGTTTGCTAATTAATATAAGGGCATTAAACAATAACACTAGAGAACTTAATTAATTACGGGTATTATGATGAATTTAAAATATTAAGTTTAATACTAGCTAAGTAGGCCAGAGCCGGATTATATTCAGAGCCGGTTCGCGACCTTCCCTAGGGGTCGCCACAGTCAACACTCTGGCTAAAGAAATGGACTTTTAAATCGTAGACGCGAATATCCTATTTTTAGCTTGCCTATAATAATTAAATGCGCTAAATACGTAGTATAATAACTTGCGCAATGTCTTGATTTAGGGCAATAGGAAGCACTTGATTATACGAAAGCATAGGCATTTATAACTACTATTAGATCAATATCGTTAATTATTAAATACTTTTATTAGAATAATAAATATATACTACTTAACCGAACTAGAAATACGTCGGCTTTATAGGCGTTTCGGACACCCTTTAATAAGACGTCTTTAACACCTATTAAATTAAGCTAGCCATAAGTATAACTCGGAAGTTATGTTAAGAGTTAAAGAGATATGTAAGTATTACTAAAAATATATAAATACTTTATATAAGTTCCGTTTTAAGCTGTAGAACGACGTCGACTTTAATTATACAATTTACGTTAATATCGCGATGTTTAAAAAATAATATACCTTTTATATCGTAAATAAGTAACAGGTTTTAGTATAGCGAAACTACTCCGAAAGAGGCCTAGTTTGGCTACGGCTTCGGTTACCTTTAACGCCTTTAAGTTAGTATAAATTAACACTTACCTTAAACCCCCGGATTTCGTAATATACGACTATCCCCTAAACTGCCATACGCATAAATCGCACACTTTTTCAGGGGCTTTAAGGGGTTGCCATTACTATAGGGCCCGTGCGCTGCCGGGCTAGCTAAACAAAAACATTAATAACTCTATTTTCTCACTTCTTTCCCCACCAAAATACTCCACTCTTAATACAACTACTGTACCCGAACACGCAATAATAAATCCTACTAATACAGGGACTTTTCGTCTAAATACAAAGCCTTTATAACGTGCAGGGGCTACTTTCCACCCTATAGAGCTAAATAAATTCGATTTTGAAGTCCATTTACTTAAAGACTGCTCTCTGGATAATCCTATTACCCTCTTTACTTTATACTACAATATAAACATAATTAACGCAATTGTTTCCGCTATAAACTCTTACTAATTGACTTTAATAAACGATAACTTAAAGCCTAATTCTCGTGCAAAGGATTAGTTTAACACGTGCCGAGAGGAAATTTACTTGTACTTGGCCTTTTGTATTTATATGACCGTGTATCTATTAAATACAATCGAAGACTATTAAAGTACAGCTCTCTTAACTCCTTTTTATTATCTTACTACGGTTTTCTCCTAGAATCGATTCCAAGCTCTACGACGACGATTTCGAGTCTTAAGTAATAAAGATGCCTATGTGTTTAAAAGAGTACTCTCCTTACCTTATTTTAAGTGTACTGGGCTAATATTTATATAGACAGAACCTTTAAATATATATATTCAAAACGTTAACTTAAAGCTATAGAAGCCTAGTCGAGATTTAGCTATTAACGAAGCTATTAAGCGGTACACAGGCCGATTAAAGGTTATTATAACGATACCGAATAAACCTACACCTACCGGGATTAAAATTTGGGTGGTTACACAACATAGCTTCTTTCTTCGGTGGCTATACTACTAACCAGGAAAAAATAAAGGTGCTTTTAGAGTTAATAAAAGCAAAAATCTAAACATTACTAAAGCTATTATACCGTCACTCCTAAAACAGCTCCTTTCGGCCTCATACTACGTCTACCTTAATAATCTCTTCACTTCTACTCAGTTACTCGAATATCTACGAAAGGAAAGCTTTATAGCTACTAGTACGTGTAAAACAACATCAGGAGTAATCTAAGATTTTGTGGACCTTAAGAAAACGCGGGAAAAAGGAGCTAATGCTATGTCTTAAGGTACGACAGTTATTATGCCTACCGAGTCTAAAAACGCACTTTATGTTAGCTTTTAAGACGGGGCTTTTGCCTTAGCGATGTCAATATTTTAGGATAGTAAAACTAAGGTTCTACGGGTGCGAAAACGACCAAAAGAGACAACCGGAAATATAAAGGTCTCTCAGAAACCTTTCGAGAATTAACTTACTAAGAAGCTTCTTATTCTAGAGCTTTTCGACGAATATAATCACTATATAAGAGACGTTAACGTAGGGGACCAGCTTTAGGGGCACAATAGAGGCCTCAGGCGCCTACGAAGAGGCCCTATTTAAGCTCTCTATTAATATATACTCTTAGTAGTACTCTCGAATTATTATTTAGTTTGTCGGAATTCAAATTATGACCTTTAACATGTTAAATTAAGGTCCTAAGACGATTTCCGCCTTTAACTCGTCGAGGCATTAATAACTATTAGAAAGAATATACCTAAGTCACGAAAACGACTAGTTTTAGACCTATTTGCAGCCTCTTTTAAGACCCCTCTTTATTCCCACGAACTAATTAAGATGAAAACAAGGGCAGATTATAGAGCTTGTAAAGGGGGGAGGTTTAGGGACTGCCCGAAAAAAAGAGTAGCTCTAAGGGAGGTCATACCTAATAATAATAGCTAATTAAGTAAGAGAGTTACTTCTTAATTTAGGTATAAGTAATGCGAAGTCCATCTTTGCAAAAAAAAAAAACAATTGTTTTGTGATGTATTATAGTAATTAGGTGTAGAATATACTGAGTTTAGATGACTCTTTCAAATTTGGGTGTTCCTTGCTTAATTTAGGGTCCCGCCACAGGGGGTTTCAGGGTACTGGCCTTATGGCAGTGTAGGGGATAACACTAATTTCAACTTTAAAAAGTTTAAAAGTACACTTAAATCCGTAAGTAATACTCCTAAGCTAGTACCTATAAAGGCATACTATTTAATTAGCAAAGTTAAGTAATACTATCGCCCACTTCGCTATGCCTATAAAATCATACTAAAAAGCACTTTAAGTTAAGCGATAAGGACTAATTATAAATAGCGGTTAAAGTAGTAAATAATATAGCTAGTCTTAATAAACTAATTCCTATATTACTTATTTTCGGCGTATACCTTAGAATAACGGAGTTAAACCCCCTAAATCCGTTAATCGAGTAACGTGTGGCTACGATTAAAAAAGTTATAAAGGAGGTACAGAAAATTTATACCACGCGCAAAGTTAATAATATATTAGCTACACAAAATGACCCCGGAACTACTTATATTTACGATCTTTACTTTAATAATTAGGTTTTAATATATTAGGAGGGTAAAAGATAAATAAAACCTTACGATTTCTTAAGTATAAAGGGAGAATTATATAAGATTAATATAAGAAATAAGAGAATACGTATATTTAAATTAATAATAATTTGTTCCTTTAAAACAAAGACCTTTAGCATTAAACGACAAAAAGAAAACTTACTAAAAGATATCTATAAGTAATATTTAAGATCCCTAGTTAAAAACCCTACTAAAATAGCACTAAATCTACCCCAAGTTACTATCGAAATCCCATTTACGAAACACATTTTAGATTTACTAACTATCGATGATGATTATAATACCGAAGTGTTTTTAATAAAGAAGAAAACAAGAGATTAAGAACTATTTATAAGATTACGTGCTAAAGAGAAGATTACAGCGCCTAGTTTATCGTTCTAATAGTTCTGAAGGACAAAATACGAAGTACTTATTAAAAGGGGTATTTTTGTACTTATCTATAAGAACCACCCTAAAGTGAGAGGCCACTGCATCTTGAAGTTAAAAATAGTAAACAAAGTCAAAGGCAAGGAGACGTTATTTTTATACGAGAAGTTAAGACTAGTAATTTAATACTTTAATAACAAAAGGAAGAAAGAGATTTTAACTTAGTCTCTAATAATCTAACGATTTAGTTAACGATTACTTATATTTTTGGCTACTATTATTAAGCATTTAAATCGCCTCCGAAACTAGTTCGAATCCCATTTAGCTATTAAGAATATTACTTAAGCCTATGTTTAAGCAAAAATAAGGCTTCTCCGAGACATTTTTACATAGCCATCGAAAGAGATCGCAGGAGATTTCCCTCTTGGTATAGTATTTATAATAGTATTACTATTATATAATATACTTAAGTCTAGAAACTATTAGTTTAATATATACTATAAATATTATAGAAAGAACCTATAAATAAAGACTTTAATATACGACCTATGCTTACTAATTAGTACTAAGGAAAGTCATGACTTTGAAGTCGTAAAGATACAAATAAACGACACCTTAATTCTAGGATATAAGGACTTCTTAGTAAAAAAGCAAGATAAGATTACTAAGGCCGGTTTTCTAACGAAGCCGATACGGGTACTACTCCTTACCGAAACTATTACGTTTAATAAGTATATTATTACTATAAACAGGAATAACCGTTACATGTCTTAAAAGGGTTAAGGAGTAAGACTAGAATTAGTTGATATAAGGAAAGAAAACTATAAGAAGGCTTATAAAAAGCAACGGGCTCGTATAGTCTATTTTACCACTATTTATTAACCGGAAGTAACATTTAATCTCTTAGTTATCACGTAACACTAGGATTTAATGAAAGACGACGTTAAAGCCTTAAACTTACGTCTTAAATAGTAAATGGATAACTTAAAAAAAAAGACTCTAATACATACTAGTTAACTTATAATTTACGAAGATTTACGTTTTTGTAAACAGTTCTTTTGCTAATAATAAAGACTTAAGTTCACAAATAGGTTTCGTATTAGTAATCAGTGCCGAAACGAAGGGGAATACACAATTTACCTTATTTAGTAACATTGTGTATACTAGCTTAATGAAATGTAAAAGTGTAACTCGTGTAGTGCTTGTATCGGAGTTATATATTATAGTAGCTAGTATTAATATACTTGTTTCTCTTAGTACTACTATTAATATAATAACTAACAAGCTTAGTATTTCACGTCTTCCTACTATTATTTACATAAATTCTTTATCCTTTTATAAGTGTATTATTAAGCTTAGTATAACAAAAGAGAAGCGCCTAATAATTAATATTATAGTTATTTGTTAATTATACGAACGTAAAGAGATAACGGAGGTTTAATAAATTAATGGCGCTAATAATCTTACTAACGCTATAACAAAGAGTGCTTTAAATAAGGCTCTTCAAGATTTTATTAATACTAATATACTTACTATTAAAATAAAGGGTTAAGTTCAGCGATTAGCCGAAGTTGATTCGAACTAGTAACGAAGGGGTTTTACACTCATTACCTTTCCTTTATATCTTTTTTATATATTTTATTTTTATTAATTTATTACTTGAGATTATTTTTATATTTAATTAATTTATGAAGTTAAAAACACACTTAATTTGGCTTTAAATACCCTTTAATTTAAAGCACTAACAGGCGGCCTTATAATAATACTTTAATAGAAATAAACTGCCGGTTTTACTACAGGGGGTTACTCCCGTATAATAGTATAAAAAAAGTGTCGCTACGAAAAGCCTACTACGAAGCCAATCCGAAACAAGGCCAAATCCCCTACAAATACATATCAGGAAGAACTTCCTCCTCCTCCTCCTCCCCCGCGCTATAGCGGCGACTTCGGCGGGGACGCTTAGTGGGAGGATCGTCCTCATCGTTGTCTTCCCTATCACGTTTAGTAGTAGTAAAGAAGGCGACGATAAGAAGTTAATCTAAGATTAACATTATCTCTTATAATATAAAGTTATTAATACTTAAGAGCCTTAATATTAAAAAGAAATAAGGGGGTTAACCTACTACTTACAAGCTAGCTAAGCTAACGATTTCTCAGCGCAAAGCGCGGGTTTCCTTTAATAACGTCAACGACACTTCCCTAGTATTTTTTAATACACTAATAGCGGCGACTAATAATGCCGAATTAATTAATTTAGCGGTAGCAATAATAACCTCGTTATCTTTTGCCTCGAGGCAGTAACTAAATAGTAGTACTCTTCGGCTATAAACCAAGGGATTTGTTATATATTAGTAATTACATGTCTAAAAGACTTTCGGCGATAATTCGAATACAATTCAAGTTAAGAAAAGAAAATGGGAATACTTACTAGGTTATACCAGGACTTCTTCTCTACACAATATACGCACTTCTTACTCTTGAGATTATTAAAAGCACATTCGTAGAATAAGTTCTTTGCGATAAGGTAAACGCACCAAATATAGTATTTGCGATAAGCGACGTCGAAGGCACTTATAGGAATTAATGTAGGCATTATTTTTAGTTAACACACCGTTTCCCTACTAAACCATCTCTGAAGAGTATATTTACTTTTAAATTGTTTATTTAATTTAATATAATCTTCTTAGAAATGTTAGTTTTTAAGCTATATTAAGCAAATTAAAAGATCGGAAAGCAATATACGTATAATAATTATATATGTGTCGGCTTAAGAAGACTCCAAACCTTTAAGAGGAGGCGACATATATATATCCATCACGTTATATAATATTAAGGGTTCCTATTATTACTAATTCTCGCTTAGCTTCGCTACTGCGTATCGCCATATTCGGACCCCTTTCGGGACACTTTCGGGCCGGGCACTAACGTGTCAAATACTTTGTTATTTTTTTTATTTCTTATACTACTAGTTATTTACTAATGCGCTATGTTAAAAATGATCTTTTCAAAAGAAGTTTTGCCTGTATTAGTCTACAAGTCCTTATATAAGCGTACTTTAGTTTAAAAAAGGGAGTGCGAATTAAAGTCAAGGGTTAAAGCCTAGTCGGAATGGTTTCGGAGCATATTTGGTGGGATTTCGTAGTATATAATCTAGCTTTCCTCGTACTCTCTTAGAAAATACATAGATTTTTAAACTACACTTTATTACTTTGTCACTATACTAATATATCGATATATTACGTGGCACATGAACCGGTACTACACCGACAAGTATTTATAAGGTATACTATTATATGGATACAAAAGGCTAAATATAAGTAGATTTCCTTCCGAGAAGTTGGTTACTATGCCGCTGCATAAGAACTAGGTTTTAATATATTAATTAGTAAACCCCTTTAGTAAAAGTTTATAGTTAAAACGATTTGATCTACTATGTTTTTATTATAGCATCACATGAAGAGGGTAATAGGGTCCTTGGAGAGCCGTCCTTTGGCATATGCACCTTAAAGTTAAATTCGTCTAGCTCTATAGGTATAACGGTTGGGAGCGCCTAGAGCCTCATTTCCGGTATGCTAGCTAACTAAGCTTTATTAAGATTAATTGGCCTTATAGCGCTTTCCCTTGTATATAAAGCTTTTTTTTCTTTACCTTTTTTTCCTACTTAATTATTAATTTTAAAAAACTCTTATTATTTTTATAAAGTAAGCATTATATTATTTATAACTCTTTTTAACTCGTTTAGGAAGATAATAAATATTCTTTCCCCGAATTCTTTTATAAGTAGTTGCTACGAAATCATCTCGTTATAAGAAATATTTATATTAAGCATAGTCTTAACGAATAATATTAAAATTAATAAAATCTTCGCTCTTTTTATTATCCTCTTTGTTAAAAAACCAAAAAAAATAACTAACATTTCTTTATTAGATTTCTTTCCCTTAATAAATTAATTTTTTTTACAAAAGACACTAATATATTAAATATTTTTTCCTTCGTACCTTTTATTAGCGACTTCGATATTAACTTACTATTTCTCAAAGTTAATACTCTCGTTAATATACTTAGTATTAATACTAGTACTATAACTCTTTGGGATATACCTATAAGTAGTTTAAAACTTGTAATAATATATATGAGGGAAATAAATATAAAAAGACAATTCCGTATCTTAAAAGAAAAGTTAATTAAATCTCGCGCTAATGCAAATCAATATTAAACTACTTTGCGCATAAAATTAAAATAGTAGGAAACTTATTAATAATCTTAACGTCCCCTTAATAAAGCATTAGTATATAAATTTACTAGTAAGATTATGTCTTTTTTTTCTAAAGAGTCTTTTTTTTATCCTCTTATTAAGAAAACCCCTGTACTTAAGTTAGGTCATAAAAGAAAAGCAAAGGATACTCTTTAACTTCCCTTTAGCGAACTTCTAAATAATAATAATAATAGTTTTTTTCGTAAGTAACCTACCTAATATAAGCCTAATACTACTTGTAATAGTTTAAATAACTTTTAGAAGTCTGAAGTAGAGACTTCGCTATTTAATTATTATTAATATGAGATTAGCTAAAATTCTTATTAAGGAAGCGTACCTTATATTAAAGTGTCGTGCGGGTTATGGTAGGCCGGTTAAGCGAGCCCAATCAAAGGCACCATGGCCAAAGCGCCCGCGAGCTCCCATATTCTTCAGGCAGCTCGAATACCCCATACGTAGATAATACAACAACAGTCTAATACACAACTGCGCAACGTTCAATCAATCAATATTAGCCTCTGTGGAGCTTCAAGGTATGTTTGCACGACATAAAGATATCGAAAATAATAATTATAATTAACTAAACCATTTCTTTACTAACGATACCTTAAAGAGCGCGCCTAATAATAACCATTTTTATATTTTTAGCCTTAATAGAAATAATCAAGGAACCGAAAAATAATATTATAATTATAAAAAGGATTGGTTTTTGTCCTTAAATATTAAATAATTCTGCTTAAATAAGTCTAGCGGCGGCATTTACTAATAAATAAGTACTAATAAATAACTACTACTAATTTATATATACCCTAAGGCTAAATATAAGTTTAAAGTTATCGCGAGTACCGCGATTATAATAATAGTTTAATTTAACGCCAATGTAAATATCAAGAGCTTTACTCGCATTTCCGTTAGTCCTTGTATTAAAGAGCGATTTTTTAAGAGCTAGACTTACGTTTAGACCTGCTAAGACACTAATAATCTTAAGTTTACTTTAAAACTTTTAAAGTTCGGCTTTTACTTTAATAATTACACTTACGCTTAATTATATTCGCTTATACTTATTCTCTTTATTCTTAATACAAATAGATAATCTATTACTTATGTTAAGATTATCGTTTAACATTTTAAAAGCGAGACAGGTGAAAGGGAAGTTATTGTCGAAACGAAGACTTTTAAGTTTAATAACGACGACATTATAATAAGGCTGTAACTAATAGATATGCCCCCTTAGCTCCTCCACGATTAGTGGTAAGGACGGCCCACAACTCAGCAAACTGTCTGGCTATGTTATGCAAGATGACTTATCAAGCATAATAAATTAGTTCGGCCTCGGATTAGCCGAGAGTCAAGAAAGCTTACTTCAAATTGTCTCATTTCATTCCATAGACGTTGGTATTTCTCACATTTCTTCTAGTACATTGTATCGGCAAGTTCCACAGGCTGGCTGTGGCTCCATTCTATCGGCAAGCATGGAAGTGGGGCCAAGGGAAGGGGGATTCCTAGTTCACAGCTAGCGCAGTCTTGGCTGAGCTCTGAAGATTCGGCATTGCAACCGACCCATATAATGTGTGGAACCTCCACACGTCGACACCTGTCTTGGCGTACAGGGGGGTAAGCAGGTTGCATATAAGAGGGTCCGGTCCCCCACTCGTCCACGTTTTGAGCCAGATGACAACCGCCAAAGGATTCGGCATGTCCGAAACGACTCTTTGGGCCATGGATTCTATCCTGAACAACAACATCCCTTCCTCGATTGTGATCCTGGAGTCAATGCCTCAGCAGTTGGGGACCACAAGTTTAGGCGATGATTGGACTGGCGTAACAAGTACGTCAGAGAGGAGGAAGCGGCAGAATCGGCTGCATCAAAGGGCTTATCGTGTGTCTGAACCATATTCGTCTTCTTTCCTCTTTCCACGCAGCTGACATGCTGCGGCGTAGGAAGGAAAAGACGTGATCGCCTCGTCCATCTGCCAAGCCCCAAGCACTATTTTTCATGCACTGCAAGTGAAGCTGTAGACAGTGACAGTCTAGTCCTAAGGCACCAGGACGAGATCGAGGAGAAAGACAGGAAATTGGACAGTGTCCTACCAGAGGGCCATCTCCTTCTGCCCACCCCTGAATCGCGCGCAGAGGTTCAGAGATTTGCACAAAGAGCGTATGAAGATTACAACCATGGCGCGCCTCGACTTGAACATCTCCACATATTAGTAAGGCTCAATGTACTTACCGCTATTGCGCGCAACGCGACACTGCTTGGTTTCAGATTCGAAGGGCTTTGCTGTCCTAAGCTCGTATCACCATTCAACCAGCAGGTTCCCGATCTTCCCTCCATGTTCACACCGTCGCAGCCGTGCCCGGAAGGGCTTCGGCCGACAGCATTGCAGATCGAAGTGAGACACCATCCCTGGATCGACCTGATTCCTATTCCCCGCATGCGTGACAACGTCCTGCGCGCGATTAGGGCTGGCCTCCTTGATAATAAGGCATTCGGTCTTGACGTCCTCAACGTGGAAGACATTCAGGGTGAGGCAGCTTGTCTTATCGTCTGGGGCGAGCCATGGGACCCTAGAGGGTGGGAGGCGAGCGTCCCATTCTTGCGGAAGTGGGGTTGGTTGATAGAGGGCTGCTCTGTGATGTTGGAGGCAACGAACTCCTGGCGTCAAAAGAGAGGCGAGAGGAAGATAGCTTTCTAGTTCGTTTCGACGTGCACCGGGATAATACATTAAGGTGGTTATTCTCGAGATAGTTCATGTGCTATTCTAGAACTTTAACAACCCTGTCCATTGCGCCGTTCTCAACGAGAGTCACCCTATCTTGCCTGGATTCGTTCTAGTTTCTCCAATATTTTATATTTCCTCACGCGAAACGTTTCTCGAGGCCATTTACTTATCGGGTTCGATGTAGAGTTCCTGTCGACGTGTTCGTTCCAACGTGCACCTATAACGTACTTCACAAGCGAGCGGATCACCCAATCGAGCGGATTACTTTTTCTACCTTACATGACTTCTAATCCTTACAACACAACTACAACAATGAAATATGACTCTATTACTACTACAAATAATTACTAGATCGATGCTTGCATGTTCGAGCTGTATGATCAGTTAATCTACACATAAGTCCCCCCCCCCCCCCCCCCCTTTCCGGCCACCTCGCTTAATTTCAGTACTTTCTATTCTTTAAGTTACCTAATAACTCTACGCTACATCAACTTCTATAAATGACTCCGTAGAATCTGAATCTTTTTCTAATTCTGATTCTATAGCTCTAATTTCACAATTTTAGCTGTAATTTAAGCCTCTTAAATAGCACGTGTTATAACAAACTTAGAATTTAGACTTGTCTAAACCTTCCTACGTTTTCTTAGCTTCAACTACTCTAATTTAGCCTTTAGCTCTTAAATTCGTATATTAGCTTGCCCTAAATCAAATCCTTCTAATTAAACCCCTTAGTAATCTTCTTAAAGAGTACACGTTGAGTTGGAAATTAGTTATATAATAAATTCGCCAAAGTACGTAATCTTAAGTAAAGATCTCTTCGGCCTTTTAGAGTAAAGAAAAGTAAAGGTGTTTTTAGAAGCTCTAAAAGTAAGATAAGTATCTTTTAAGAAGTCGGTTCGATTAGTTTATTACTAGTCTCTAGTAATAATCAATTCATTAAAGGCTTAGCAACAGAAACTGGCTATAACCCACTAGCTTTCTAACCAGCCTTAATATTACTAGGTATAATACTAGCTTTACGTTCCTTTTAATAGCATAAGAGAAAGTTGCGATTTTTAATTCATGTTGAATCGATTAAAGAACTCAATATATACAGCTCTTTTCAGTAGGTAGCCTTTAGTAGAGAGAAAATCGACAAATCCAAAGGTTATAAGACGTGTAACGTATATACAAGTAAAAATAAAAATTATATATTATACTTATAGCACCTTTATAAGAATTTAGTAGTCTTATAATTGCTGTAGTTATCTAGAATAAGTAATCGAGCTAAAGAATCACGTAATTTAATTTGCGGAATAAATATCTTCTTAAGCTATTTAAGAGCAGTAGTATTAGTTGTTCACTTATTCTCTATTACAATAAAGTGCCAAGACTTAAATAAGTCTAATTAAGCTAGAAACTATTGTTGTTAAATAGTTTTGCCCTTGTAAATTACAAGAGATTCAGTTAACGCTCCTATAACTGACACCACTCGATCAACGAGGTCTAGGCACGTGAACTAAGCTGTTTCCCTTGAACTCTTGCTCGTTTAACATGCCTTACAATACATCTATTAGCTCTATAACCTTCTATAATACTAGCTTCGTTTATATTCTATCGTTGTGTAGCTAAAATTACCCTAATTGCTAAGACCTCTAGTTTTTAAAACTATAATTAAATAACCTCAGTTATAGCGCAATTCACACGTATTAAATTAACGTTAAGTTGCATTTTAGTCTTAAGAATAAAGTAGCGTACTAAAAACCGGTATATCTACTTATTTCCGAGTAGTAAATGATCCCCTTAAAGAGCTAGAAGTCGTTCTCTAAAATCTTAATCTACGTATAAGTAACGCCACGACTAAGGGCCTCCTAATTAAGAACCTATTTAACTAATCGATCTTTAATTACTATAGGAAGCCTTTGAAGATAACTAGCGCCTTCTTAGTGTGATTCGGAAGTAGATTATCAGCCTTATAATATAGACCTAAGAACTCTCCACTCTAAAGTAGCCTTCTGTAAAGACTTTCCATTCTCTACTTCTCTAAGTGTATAGATAATGTCGTACTCAGTGTATTTAAGCTGTATCATAACAAGAATATAAATTCTGAATTTCAGAAGAATTAATTAAAGAATAAAGAAGTTATTAATTATTAAAGTAGGAGGGTGTAAATGGTGGTGTGTTAAGCGAGGTGGCCGGAAAGAAAGGGGGGGGGGACTTACTACATGTCCGTGGCGCACACTTTTTTGGCTCTAATAGCCCTACTTCAACCCCTCCTCCGTTCTATCGTCTTTTCCCACAATCGTTCTTCATCCGAAATACCTCGAACTTCTATATTATTTTGACTTTCTTGATTCATTACATTGCATTAAGTGTGAGCTGCGATTGAAGGTGGCGATCCTTCTGCTTCTTTTGAAGTTTGTCGTGGTTCATTCTCGACATCGCAGACGCTGCCATGGTCGCACGATCGACCAGCCCTCTGGTGCAATGGGCTATAATGAGAAGGCCCCATTTCGTCGTCTACGGCCTTTTCGATACCCTGGTGAATTTGATCCTAACCGTTGTCTTAGCCAGCTCAGAGCAATTTGGTGAAGGTCGTCGAACCTGCATAGGGAATGTCGAATTCAGCTCGGACAGATTCGTTCTTTTATCGCAAAACGATATTCTATTTCCAGAAGTAGGCATCCCGAACCTTTTATATCAAACGAAAGTGCAATCATTACTAATTCTGAGTGAACAGAAAAGCCAACCCTACGCAGATTACTATGTCCGACATAGCAATTAACACTATGCGTTCCTCCTGGCGTGCCACAATGCGGCCGCTGGGACACCAGCAGAATTCAACACTATTTGGCAAACGCACAACAGCGACTCCGCATTCCGTTAACATATTTCAAGTTATATTGGGAATGCGATGGAGTCCTGGCCCCTAGCCTACGCAGCGATCGGGAGGTATATTCGCACACAAGTAGGACCTTGAGTGTAATCGACCTTGAAAACTGGGATGGTAGAATGTAGATATCAGCTGTTAAGATTGAGAGGATAACCTTACTTGTTACGCAATAAAACTTGTTCTTACTTGCACTATTGAACTCTAAATGTTCAAGACTTGACATTGGATTAGATACCAATCTAGCTTTCTAACGCTCCAGGTATAAGATTATCGCAGAGGCGTCCTAGTATGCTCCGATTACTACCTCGAAGATTCTTGTATCTTGTTCTAGTTCGGGGGGTAGTTCGGAGGCTCGAGTAGCTTAGCGGCCTAGAGGTAAGTCGATTGAAAGGTTGTAAAGCTCTCGGCTAAAGAAAGGAAAGTAATAAAGGTTCGGGTTTTAAAAATTTATAAGAAAGGTAAGTAGGATTGAGAAGAAAAAGGTTTAAAATTAATGGCTTATTAATAACCCACGACGAAGGTATATTAGTATATATATTAGTAAGTAAGTTATTATATTTATAAACATTCCTTTAAGCTCGAGAGCTCTTCGAGGGTTGTATTGGACTCCTCTATCCTTTTAGACTTTTAAGTCTTATTAAGAATTATATTAAATTCCCCCGAAATAAAAAGAATACACTACTATGCGAAAAGACTTATAACCTATTGGAATTACAAGGGAAGTCCCGGGGTAACGAGACTTAATTAAAGCTAAAAAGTTATTTATTTAATTATTCTTATTTATTTAAGTAACTAGCATTTATACAATATATTTACTTAATAAATTAATACTAGAATAATATATTTATTTATTTATTTACTCAAGTAATTAGTATTTATACAATGATTTTACTTATTAAATTAATATAAAGGGAGTACGTTATCGATACTAAAAAGTGTAATTTACTTACTTACTTATTTAAGTAACTAGTATTTATATAATATATTTATTTATTAAATTTATACTAATAGAATATTTCATCGATATTAGAAATAATATATGTATTTATTTACTTAAGTATGAAAAGAAGTGATACTTGGTGTGAATGATGATTCTATTGTAGAGGGGATTTCTAGGTCTATATAACTACTCTAGCTTATCACGTGTGTATTCGCTTAGATAGCCTAATTAGGCAAATGCAAGCTCAAACGAGTCTTTACCGAATACAGTTGCTTCCGGTAGTTTGAAACGTAAAGCCCAGAGCTTCGCACAGCCACTGTTTTAGCCTAGGAAAGCCGCGTATTAGAAGCCTTGGATTCTATGGCTGTAACTTGTGGAAGTTAGAGCTCTGTATTAGACGTATGTGGCTTGTTTAAGCGAGATAGTTAAGTTATAATCTTATAATAATTTCCTAAATAAGGAATTAAAATGAAGTAAATAATTGTAACTTCTTATTAACTATTAAATTTAATAAAAATAGCAGTTAATAATAAGTAAATTAAAGGTTTTTTTTTTAAAAAAGAAAAGGATTTTAAAAGAATATAATTAATAAAATAATAATTATTAGCTCCGGAATCGAGGAAAGCTGGCAGCTTATATAAAATTCTATTCTTAAACAGAGTAATATAAGTAATAAGTGCTTATTTCTTAAGAAGTTTCGTAAAATTAAAATATCGTACACCTTATATTATACTTAAAAAAAGCCTTTTTAAAGTTTAGCCTTTTACTTAAGAAGCATATTCTTTTATACACAAATCAACGTTTCACTTATTATTATTTGTTAATATTAAAACACGAAGTATATTAGTTTATATAAAAGTTTACGAACTAAGAGATTAAATTAACTTCTACGAAGTTCAAGAATTATTTAATAATCTTAGTAGTACACCGGGGGTTTATGTAGCTCAATACGTAAAAGCAAGCGTATATATAAGGGCATTTCTCTCTTAGAGAAAAACTTTAATATAATTCCGAGAAGAAGAACTTAACTTTTGAATTAAAAATTCGAACGAGTTAACATAATATTTACATTTTATATCTTACTTTTAATCTTTAGTTTAAATTGCTTTAATGTATTCTTTAAGAGTACTCGCGAGTTAATACTTATTAAATGGTTTTTTACGCAAGCGCAAATGTGGTACAGAAGTGGAGCATAAAGTAGGTGCTCCCAAAGTGGTGATCAAGTCGTCTTAATTCTGTAAGAGGAGGCTCGTGGGGACTAACTAACTACATACACGAATAGGGGGTTCCTAACTCAGCAGGGCCATGGTGCCGCATGCCCGTACCTGTACGACAGTAAAATAATCTTATTTTTCAAGTTTATCTTAAGTAAAGCCTTATTATTTATACTTAATTTATATGCTAAAGTACGGAGCTTATAATAAAAGTCTTAAAAAGATTCTTTAAGTTTTATTATTAACTTAAAGTACTTATTCTAAGCAGTTTATTAATTATAAAAGTTGGTTAAAAACTTGATTATTTAATTAACTAAATTAATAATATTTATAAAAGTACTATTCTTATTAAACTTTAACTTAAGAAATACTAGTTCTAAAAATATGTAAGTTATTTTATTATTTTATATAAGAATCTAATCTTTCATATATTTATTATTAATAAAATAAGTATTATACTTATAAAAAGAATTACGGACTTAGACTTCTTAAAGTCTAAGATTATACCTTAAGCTATTAATAAGTTTCTTTTAAAAATTAAACATCTTCTCGATACGAATAGTTATAAATATATTAAAAAAGCGAGAAAAAAAGAGATAGGAATAATAAGGAGTATAACTAAAATAATAATCGTTTTTACTGTTATTATCCTTATTATCTAATAGTCCCCCGGGACTAGGAGCAAAAGCACTTCGTGCTTTCCTTTTATCCTAAGAATACTTAAAAGTAAGAGTTTCTTTAATAATAAGATAAAAAAACTTATTATCTTAGAAAAATATTGTTCGACTAGCGGAGTTATATATTAATAGCTTATCGTATAATACTCGTAATGAGAGAGTTACTTTTAGATTATATAATTTAGTGCGGCTTTTAGTTAGTTATTTTTATAAAATACGGAATTATTTTTCCACGTTTATTTCTTTAATATATATTGTTGTAATTTTCGAATTACTTCCAAGTATATCTTAAGGCGTTATTATATTAAGATTAATATTAAGTGTATTTTAGTAAGAATATTAATATTGGGAGAGTTAGTATTAAGTGAGTTAATAAGTAGAAATAAGAAAGAAGTAAACGATATATTAGCGTCTTTAGTAAGAAATTACTTTGTTAAAGAAAAGATAACTTTCGGTTTAACTAAATAATTAAGAAATAAAAGTCTAGTAAACAGAGGTTATTTATTTCTTTGGTTTTAAGCTAAACGAAAAAGAAGAAAAGCAAGGACTTTATTAACTTTGTAATTAATACGAGTTTTTTTGGGAATTATTCGTTAAGATTATACTTAATATAAGTCTTTTTTATAACGAGTTAGTTTCGTAGTAATTACTTATAAAAGGATTTAAAAGAGAGGATATTTATTATTTCCTCAAATAAGTTAAAAAAGAGTTATAATAATATAACGCTTGTTTTAGAAAGACAGTAATTACGTGTAACTGTTAGAATACAAGTCATATGTGAGTGAGTCACGTGCTCGCGTAGCTAGCATATAGCCAGGAGCTCCCTCGAGCTCCTCTTGCTTCGACACACAGAATTATACATGCACAAAAAAATATATATTTACAAAGGATTAAGAGTATATCCTCGCTTCTGTATCACCCCTCGTTGGCTCCTTTTATCCGAGTCAGTTATTCCGATAGTAACTGCGGCCTTATATATTAATATACAATGTATAAAGATAATAAGAGTTTTTTAAAATCTATAACTAAGTAAAAAAGAAGATATAAAGAGAAAAGCTTTAAATATAATAGAGAAGCTTAATAAGCTCGTTTAATCTCGATAAAGCTCGGCTAAGCCGGAATGCCGGAAATAAGGCTCTGTGCGCTCTTAACCGCTATTAAAAGCGCTATTAATTAGCTATAAAGTCGTTAATATATATTAGATTAAGTACTTAATTAAATATCACCTTTATTATTCCAATAATTAGTTAATACGTTTTAAACCCTACAAAATAATATATAAAGGTTATGTCGTACAGAAATCACGTGCTCGCTTAGGGATAAAGGTTATATACCGTAGTCTGCAGTTTGACAACTGCAGGCCTGTTTTTGTACCACAGGTTATAAATCGAATTTTAATTATCTCGCTAATATAATCAACTTAAGACTCTAGTTCAGCGATTTAATTAGCACTTTACGAGGTTGTACTGACTCCGATTAGGCTACTAATTATATTTTTAATATTAATAGTGTAGTTATTCTTTATCCTTTAAATAATAAGCCATTATCTTATTATTAACCTATAAGGCGAAATATAAAAGGTAAACTTAAGCTATAAAAGAAGCCGTTAAGTTTTAAGAATTCTTATAATATATTCACTTGGACCTTAACTTTACTTTTAATACTATTATAATTTACAATAATAATTAAGGAGCTATCGCTATAACTTAAAAACTCTTAATTTTACGCTCGCTTAAAGTATACTAAGATTTAGTATTACTTCGTTTAAGAGAAAGTAATTAACGAAAAGGTTAAATTGAAATTTGTGCTTATTAATAAGCAAATAGCTAATAGCCCAATAAAAGTTTAATATCGAAATAAGTTTGTAGCGTTTCGAACGGCTATTAGAATCAAATAGTGGTATTAAGCCCTAAAGGAGAGTTCTAAACATTTTGGCTTACTATTATTCGACTAAATCCGGCGTTATTATTTCTTAGCTACTCCTTATAAAGTTTTGAGTTTTATAAAAGACGACTATTTAAACATACTCCTTTATATTAGTGTGTACCTCTTTTATAAGAGTTCTATTTTAGAGGAGTTACAAGAGCTGTAGGAGTACTCTGTTTGTGAGACTCCCCTCGTACGAGTATTATATTTATGTCAGAGTATTGAGATTACAACCGTGCACTCTCTCTAGCAGTATATAGTCAGGCCGTAGGCCCTCCATAAAACAGTAACGAATTCAACATGCTTTATACCTTTCATCACTAACATCCAAGCCGATAGCAGAAATTAGGTCACGGCAACGTGGAATATTGAAGGCAGTTTAGGACTTGTTTTTTTGTTTTTTTTTTAAGGCTGTGATGTTAATTTGAGTAGATAGGGTAGGGGCAGAAGGGAACTACTCTAATCAACAACGTGCTTTTGTGTTTAAATCGAGAAAGTGATACGTTGGGCATACTAAGCCAAGTTAAAATAAAAACCTGTTATATTAATTTCCTACTAATCTAACGTAGTTAAGGTGACTTGAACTTTCCACCTGCAATCCTTTGTCCACTATCACATAGCCCTGTGACTCACCCGAAAGTAGACCGGGATATACTCATGCATCTTCGAAACCCGTGTTATTCTATACACCTCCCGTTCGCCTCGTTTCTCTATTTAATCTACGAAGGCAGCCAACCACTAACAAGAGGCGCATATACATCTTCTAAACCCTTATTTAGCTTAAATTTTTAACCGCCTCCCCGCTCTCAAATTAGTGCATGCTAAAACCCGTTCCAATAGCCCGTTCACTTTAATCTACCTCCGCGCTCCTAATCTAATCAACCTGGGATGCTCATACATCTTATAAGAGAGCAATGAAACATAAGAAAGGCTCCGAATGTGTTTGGATTTGACTGGTTCGATAGCACATACTTGGTTGCATCATCTATTTGCGCTACGGTAGAAGGTCCGTAAAGAAGGCAAACAATGTCATAATGCCATGAAGCTTCCCGCCACCGCTCTAAATCCATCTCGCTATTATTAAACAATAAACGACCCCGTCAATGTTATCACTTTATTCTATTACTGCTGCAAGTTTCCTGCCTTTCATTCTGATCCTAGGTTATCGCTTTATATCAATAATACTAGATAATATCTTAGCTCGACTCGTCGAGGGGTATATCAAAGGGGTACGTACGTAATAGAGCACTGCGCTAATTTACTCGTACTATCGGAGGAGCTTTAAAGTAAAGGTTGAGTTACATTTGGGAAAAGGGGTTCGGCAGACCTCGAGATCCCTTCAATCTCGATTTTTATTCTCCGAGAACCTCAATCTTTTAAGTAGTGAATTTCCCGATGTCCCTGATGCGGACCAGGAATCATTTTTCTTCTTAAGGCTTTCACATGAATATCACGTCTCGGCCGAGGTCTTCTCCCATGACTGCATCACACGGGCCGATAGGAATGGAATGCCTGCTTGTTGACACTCCTATTTAGGGATACTCCGTACTGCGTTTCATCTTCATTAATGCTTAACTCCGGAGTTATATGCCATATCTGCAACTGCCGGAGGGATATGGGCGACCCGTATGTCATTTTGCGGGGTTACTGCATGTCAATCTGCGGCTAATTGTCCTTTGTACCGGTAAGGGAAGGAAAACTACTGAGGACAACAAAATTCGGTGTATCTTGAGGCGACCGCTTCAGCGAACATTCTGGATTGTGCCTGGAGATAATGGAGGATGTAAAAATATAAAGACTTCCTGTTGCCTGGCTGTCAGCGAAGTACAACAAGATCAACCATCCAGGCTTTGTTTAATAGTCAACTTCAAAGACTCATTCGCCCTTTACATATCGGCAATCATGCAACCCAAGATGAACTTTCTCGCTACAGCTGCTATCCTCTTATTGTCTGCAGTTGACAGTGCCATTGGGTTGGCATCCCCGGGATGTGGCAAGGAAGCTACCATCAAAAACGGCAACCAGACGATAGCCGTCAATGGCAAACAGCGTGCATTTGTTGTCCGCTTGCCCCAGGATTACAACATTAGCAAGCAATACCGCCTCTTTTTCGAGTTCCACTGGGCCCATGGCAGCGCCAGCCAGATAATCAATGGAGGCTATGCAACACCCTATTACGGCCTTCCTCAGCTCGACAAGAATAACAGCAGCATCTACATAGTCCCGGAGGGTCTCGACGAGGGCGGCTACCAGGGCTGGGCCAACAAGAACGGCCAGGACGTCGATTTCACCGATGCCATGATCACCGCTCTCCAAAACGGGCTCTGCATCGACCGGAACCTCATCTTCTCCTTAGGCCACAGCTACGGCGCGGGCATGTCCTATGCTCTCGCTTGCGCGCGACCCAAGATCTTTCGCGCCGTGGCAGTCAATTCTGGTGCCAATATCAGCGGATGCTCTGGCGGGACGTCGCCTATTGCCATGTATATACAGCACGCGGTTGGGGATTCGACCTTGCCCATCTCGGCAGGAAGGGCAATTCGAGATCAGTTCGTGAAGAACAACGGCTGCACTCCTCAGACAAATGAACTTCAGCCTCCAAAAGGTGGTCATACGAATGTCGTGTATAAGGGCTGCTCGGCTAACTATCCCCTTACCTGGGTACCGTTTGAGAACAACCAGAACACTGGACATGTTCCTGCTCCAGTAGACACTGGTGCCACTGTGTCCTTTACTCCCGGGAACAATTGGGATTTCTTTTCGCGATTCAATTGATCAGGGCCAAACTTCCTGGTATGGTAGGCACCAGCTAGCGTTGGATTGTTTCTAGCACGGGCTTGATTCCAGAGCGGCTGTGGGTTGCGTTGTTTTTCTTAGGTTATTGTTAATTCATGTACGCTCGTAATGAAGTATAAAAGCAAAATGGACATTATTTCAAAAATTACATTCTAGTTTATTAACTAATCGTTAAATAACGTCTGCGACGAAGATTCGAAGAGATAAACGAGCTTGATGTCGCTGTCCCTCCTACTTTCTAACTAGGTGCTAAAAGAGGCCTATCTCTATAATTTAAGTAGGCTGTCGAAAAGGGCTTGTCTTAGACTCCGAAATAGTGCGGACAAGTTTATAAAAAGGCTAAATCTCTTTAGTAGCTACGACCTCAACTAGCCAATTTATACTATGCCGGTCCTTATAACTTTTTTACGTCAAGGCGACATTAGCCTTAGTTCATATTCCCGACCTTATATAGTTAAGCTTACTAGTGATCTTAGAGAAGTCTAACCACAGATTAGGATCGGGTCCTTAGATGGCTTCATCAGGGCGGCCGGCTGCTGACGTATACCGTAATGGGCCCGACATAACCCTAAGAAAGTCCCCTGGCTGTATGGGGACGACTGGGCACGGCGCCACGATTGTCCACGAGGCAGGGGTCCCATCGGTCTTTCGCTTTCCATTTGGAAGGCCCTCAGGAAGAAAGAACGACAAAAATAAAAGTGGAATGGAGACTGTAGTGTCGTGTCGCTGTATGTCGATGCCGATGTCGATGTTTGATCAGTCCCGAGAGTAGGCGTATCCTCTTCTACTTGTACAGCAGAGACGCATCCAGCTGAGGAAACTGTACATTCATTGACCTCGGAGAGGGGCGCTGAGGAAGGGGACTGAGAAGGCTCGCCAAGGTCTCGGCTATTTTCTGTCGGTAGTACTCCGAATAGGGAACCGCAGATTGCAGAATACACTCAGGAGGTGGGCGCCGCCTCAGCTATCTAACCTGGACCTGGGGAACTCGAACGTATCTGAATCATCTGAGATGCGTGGAAGAGGGAGAGAAGAGGGAGAGAAGATGCTAGTGGAAGCGGAAAACAGAGAGCTCCTCCCCGTTGCCACCGATGACGACCTTGGGAAATGGAAAGACTTCTTTCGAGGAAAAGGATGGACGGAAGAGCAGATTGTAGAGGCTGGGTACGCAAAGGGTGCCTCGGCTTATGTCAAGCTGTATACAAGATGAGATATCGAAAGATCACCAGCGTATGACTTCGCCCAGCCTAGCCTCCGCCCAAGTCAGCCTGCCCAAGCCGTCCTCCTCCTCGCCTGTCCTCCAAGCAGCTACTCCTAGCCTAATCCTAGCCTAGCTTTCTGCTCAGCCTAGCCTAGCCAAGGGGGGAGGCTGGGCTAGGCTGGGCAGGCAAAATAGGGGTAACTTTATATAAGGTAGTAGTAATTAACCTCTAACGAGCTAGGTTCCTAACCACGATATTTCTAATAAATAATACCGTATTATCTGGCATATAGCGCCACTCTCGCTGTGGCCGCCATCTCGACTATACCGCCAGGTCTAATTGTATTACCTTAACTTCGCGTATGTTATATCGCCATAGCGGTATAAGATTTCCAAGCAAAGGTACTCACAGCTCGCGTATTTTAGGTGTAAATAGAGGGGTTTAAGAGCATATATTCTAGTGATATTCTATTTATTATTCCTCCTTAACATCTACTATATCCTCGTCCTCCTCTCCTGACTCTTCAGAAGAGTCTAACTCTGAGTCTAAGTCAAAAGCACTCTCTATATTATTCTTAGTATTTATTATAACGTCGGCTTTATTCTCTGCCTATATAGCCTCCTTCTCGTGCCTTAAAATATACGTACTTTAAACCACAATTGTGTCTCTATTAATGTCGTCGTCGTTAAGAATAATCTCGGGATCAGAGGAGGAAAGGAGAGAGGTATAGTCGCCGACAGTAATATTAAGGAGGTCTCGAATCTTTAACTCGTTGTCTTTAGAGCCGTCGGGGTTCAGCGATAAACTAAGGTTTTAGAAGGTATAAATAATAGTGTCTCGATGCTTAGTATATATACGCCTTTAGGCTTCTTCTACCTATTAAGTAAGGAGGATTCTACGGTCTACGACAGTATACTTATTGTTGTTTTATTTCTCGAGGTTCTGATTAATATAAATCTCTTTTAGTTCCCTAATTATTGCCTTTAAAAGTGAGTTAATAAAAACATTTAGTACTTGGACGTAACTAGTATAGTCACTAGAAATAAGAAACAAGGTAATATTTAACCTCTTGAATTTAATATATATCTTCTTGTTAAGTCTCTCTTCTTATAGTCTCTTCGCTTTTATAATCGTAGATTCGTTAGTAGGCACCTTCTTTCCGATGTGTTTATAAGGAGTAAAGGCGTCGAGAACGAGAAGACGAAGTTCTTAATCTAAAAGAGTATATTCCGACGTATATACGTAGTCTTGTCAAATCTAATCGAGGAAATTAATAGAGTTAGCGTATATGTTATCGTTCTAAATCACCTTTACACTAGTATTATACTACTTTATCTTTAGCTGTCGATTCTTGTTTCCCTTCCCCGGTTTTCCCTTGAACATAAGAAGAGGTTTATACTACGCCACTTTATTTACGAAGACGATAACTTATAATATAACTTGTCGCTTTTCTTAGTTACTTTTAGTTGTTCTTAAAGTAATAGTTCTAGCGCCTTTAGAGGCGTATATACGGCCTTTCTAGAACTTAAAAGCGAGCGGGGTTTAGTCTATATTCGAGATCTCAGGGAGCTTATACCTTTTAATAACAAGTATAATTATTAGGCGAGGTTTTCCATAGTCTAAATTAAGGTTAATAATAGTGTTTTAACGATTATATTATAACTAACGAACAATTGTGACTCGTAACTCTTTAGGGGCCTTCTAAGCTCGTTTAGTGCCTACGTAGAAAGAGATATTATAGCGGTATTTAAAACCAGTTAATTAGCTAGCGGACTACCGGAAACCCAAGTATAAATTTAAGCCTCCTTCCTTACGAATTACTCGCTTAGGATAAAGCTTACTATACACCTGTTTTACATTCCGAATTAACTATTTCGTAGACATCGCTCGACCTTTAAGGCGTGCCTTATTAAACCGTTCCTTTAACTTTAACTTTATATCTAGCTCCTTCACTTTACCCTATAACTTGCGGACTTAGAATATACCCTTCTTTTACTATAAAATTTCGCTCTTTTTCTTAATTTAACCCCAGAATGTTAAGCGTAAGATATAGAGCTTACGAGCCGTATATCGAACAGTGATTCTTTCGTCGGTACTATCTTTGAGTGTTCAATACGTACTCTCCCAGTATAAAATCGCAGCTAACTTGTACTCTCGAGAATAGGAATATCGCCGTCTAGTCACATAATCGTCGTAATTAGTATTAACAAGACTATTAAGCTCGTCCTTAACCCCTCTATTAGTCTAAATAATTGGCCGGTTAATACGCTCTTAATCTCCCGGCTCTCTTATTCCTTCCTCATTATTCCGAATTCGCTATTCAGCCAGCGCCTTAATCGTTTCCTATTCGTTCACTCCCCTAATATACTTGCGGCCAAAAACACGTTAAGAGTAAGGTACTACTTCCTTTATAGAGGGGCCACGGCGAAGGCGAGGTTTAGGTAGTTAGAGAAGGCCTTACAAATTCAAGGTAGCTTACCCTAGTAATAAAGGACCTACAGGAATACGATGAATTAAAGGCATATTAACGATACTATATAAAGGTACAATTAGAAGATAGAGAGTCTAGTTATAGTTGGCGGAATCGAACATTCAAAAGGAGGTGTTTTAGTAAGGATTCAGGGGGAAATTATAATCTACAGCGCCACTCTTGACCACAGCGCCAGGTCCAAACCTATCAAAATACTACCGAAAAGTTAATTCGCCATGGCGCTATATGCCAGATAATACGGTACATTAATTTCCACCTAATTAAACCTTATTTCTAGTAGTACTAATGTCACTGTACATATTTTTATACATTTTATGAATCCAGCTCGTAAATTCAACTTTAAACCTGTCAATTCTTAATTCTTTACTTTCCATCTATTATCTTTTGGAATTACCTTACAGTATAGCTTCTCTTACAACCGCCATTACTATCAACGACAGCGATTCTGATTTAACTACTCTTAATTCAAGAGATACGCCTACAAATCTATAGAGCAACAATACCCTTCAAATTCAAGCTTTCTAAAGAGCTTTAGGCGACAAAATCTAATATCAACAAGTCCTTAATAGTATACCTCAAGATCACCAAATTAAGGTTAAATCAATTCGATTTATTACTTATAAGCTATATCGTACGCCTAAGGAAGTCAAGGATGCGTGGTATTAATGGCCCGAGCAAGCATCTGAGCTTTTCCGGGTAACTAAGGGTATATATCCTGTCTATCTAATATATAATACTAATTAGCCTAAGGAAAGATAAACGGGGCAAATCTCTTTAAAACCGGAAGTACTAGAAGTGCCGATAGTGCGATTATACTTAATTTTCTACTGCTAATTCTCAAAATAAAATCGATCACCTAATGCGAACCCACGGAATATTAAAGTATAACAGGAGGACGCCAATTCAGCCTATAATACACTAAAATAATAATCCCATAACAGAAGAGGTATTAATTCGCTAAGCTAAAGCATACGTCAACGTCGCTGTTATAGTCAAAAGACAGCCATTTATTAATACTCTAGTAGCCTTCGTCGTCATTTATCAACTTTCACTCAGTCTAATAGTCAATACGTTGTTTATTAAGCTGTTAGAGGTGTTATACCCGAATATTAGTTAACTATTACCCTAGGCTAGTAAACCTATACGTAAATAGATTATAACTGCTTTTAAAGCTTAAAAAGAGGTGTTAAAGGAGGAACTACGCTAATCTATTAACAAAATATACTTCTCATTTAGTCTTTGAACTTCTCTTAACTATTTGGCTCTAATAGGGATCGTTGCACATTATATAGACGCCATAGGAGTTAATAAATTAGTAAGTTATATTTATTTTAATGTTTTTGGTCGGATATTAAAAGTGCCCCCTGTATCTAGTTTAACTTTACTTAATTGTTTCTTATCTACTACGTAATATTTCTAGGAGATAGTTAGATATTCTAATAACGCTTAATTAGTTTATTAAAACGTATTACTCAGATTTCTATAATGTTACGTGGTAGATAAGTAATTCGCTGATACGTATTTGTTACATTTTCTTACCACATACCTTTACTTTTAGAAAATATAATTAACTTAATAATTCTTGATTTTTAGACTTTACTGGCTATTCGACAGCTCTATGGCTCTTATTCGGGGGAGAATCAAGCGGAGGTTATTATATAAGTAATTAACGACTACGAATTAAAGGATAATATTAGTTACTTTGTCACAGACAATACGACTAATAACGATATTACTATTAAAGCTATTCTCAAGCACTTCTTTCCTAATATGACCGCCTAGAGGCGTAAAACACGTCGCCTTCGCTGTTTGGGCCATATAATTAACCTATTTGCTAAAGCCTTTTTTTTAGTACAGAATATAATGCTTTTAAGTAAGAAGCTAATTAAGCTGTCTATAAAGATCTAATTAAAGAATTAAAGTTATAAAGAAAGAGGGGACTTGTTAAAAAGCTTTATAATATTATTATTTTTATTACTCGATCGCTATAGCGCCGGGAAAAGTTTGTAGATATTAGAGGGCTAAATAGCGAAGAAAAGGGAGATTTTGACTACCTGAACTTAGTGATTAATAACGCTACTCGCTAGAACTCTTTATATTCTATAATTAAGAGATTTATTAAGTTACGGGACTAAATCGACTACTTTTGTATTAACTTCGCCGAGTATATATATATAACGCGGAGGTACGGAAAAGAGCTTAATCTAACGAAGAGCAAGAGTAATTGCTATTACATGATATTTTGACTGCAAATAATTGGTAAGCTCTTACAGAAGTACTAGCTGTTTTAAAGTTATTCTACGACTTTACTCTTAGTGGCGAAGGTTCTTTAGCTAATTCTTCACGTAGTACGGTCTCTAATTATATGTTAACGCTTAATATACTTCTTAAACATATAAAAAAGACACGTAATAATCTTATAGTTAAATATAATAACTTAAAGCTAGTTACATTATCTCTTGAGTATTTAAAGAGTTATATAGTCAATTCGTGGACTAAACTCGACGAATACTTTAATATGGCAAATTAAATAGGTGCTATATATACGGCCGTTATTACTAGGCCTTAGTCAAAGTGGAAATACTTCCAAAACACATAAAGAAACTACCCTAGGACTTAGCTTACTCGCGGAAAGAACGCTCTTAATCTCTTATAAAACGAATATTTTGATTCTAACATTAAAGGTACTGGAGAAGTAAAGGGAAAGCGGCCGAGAGCTTATATTATAAATAATTTCTAGAAGAGATAAATATGACTTTATTAAAAGATAACGAGCCCGAAGATTAATTAAAAGTATAACTTGACTTAAAGCCGATTTCGTTAAAAGAGCCTCTAATCGACTTCTGGAGGAAGCAGCAGGCAGTTAATTCTACGGGTAGATTAGCCCAATTAGCCCTTAATATAGTATTTATACCTCTTATGTCGAGCGAGTATAAGAGGGTGTTTTCATAGGGAAAGCTTTTGATTATAAGACAGTACTATCGATTAAAGGTTAACTTAATTAAGGCCACATAGTACTTGAAAATATGGCTAATTATAAACTAGAAAGCACAGAATAAGTAGAGATTAAGTAAGAAGAAAGAAAAAGAGGAGTTGGAATATATAATACTAGATATTCTTTGAAAAAAATCCATTTTCCTTACTCGGACATCATTTTTTACCCCTAGTTCACCCTTAGCCTTAGTCAGCCTTTCTACTCCTAGCCTTTTACTATAGTCAGCCTAGCCTAGCCTCGTCTAAGGTATACTCTGGTTAGCCTGGCGTCAGCCCAGCCAAGGGGGGGAGGGCACTCAGCCTAGCCTATGCCGTAGGCTAGGCTAGGCTGGGCGAAGTAAAACGCTGAAGATCACAAGGGTAAGGACCTAAAAATGTAAACGTAGAAGACGATGGAAGGTGTCAAATAAGTCCAGATATTTCGGAGATAGAAAGACTGCCTTCAACCTATGTGGTGGCGTACTGCAGTCTCCGTCCTGCCTAGGAACTTCATGAGGATCTAGTCTTAAGGTTTGTCCTCCTTATTATACGCCAGCAAGCGCAGCTTGTCTTGACATGGTTCCACATTCTTTGTAATTCTCTGTTTACTAGAGTTGGTGGCACATAACAGCGATTGCGAATGTGGAAGTCGCTTTAGTAGTTTGGGGCTCAGAGTCTAAAGTTTGAAATTTGAAGCATACCACCGTTCAAAGCTATCTATTAAGGATCCATTCAGCTTCCATTTCGCAACCTTTCAGTCTCCGAGAGCCGATAAATCAAAGCTCCCGGCTGTATATCATACGCTCTTTACGTTAACTACAAGACCACGCTCAGTCCCGTTGTCATGGCTGTTATCTAAGTACCTGCCAGCACTCGCTCATCATAGAGTCCGCAGTCCCTTCGGCTCCAATCAAGGCCGAAGAATCCGCATAGCAGACCCCAAACGACATTTCCCTTGTGGAAGTGAAATCTAGCGTCGTAGACGGTGTAGTACTCAATCCGGCGTCGCATGCGAGCCTGCCACGTAATGCCCCGAGTCAAAGAAGCCTCGGAACTTCTCTGATCACCAGACCCGATCTTCCCATATGTAACGATATCTGCAACCGAGTAAGCAATTATATGTCTTCAACTCTAATATGAGGACTTACATAGTTAGCGCAGGAAGAAGCTGTATATTATCGATTCTCACAATCGCTTCCGGGGCCGCCCTCGCGGTTTCTTTGGCTCTAGTAACCCCAGAGCATCGACTTTTGCTATCGGTACCCCACCTGACTCTAAAATAGTGCGCCCTCGCCCCTGCTTGACTTCGCGCTGCGCTCGAAGTCTCGTTTCAAATTTATATATTAAATCCTTAGAATCTTCTAGTAATTGCTTAGGCAATAGTGTCAGGTATTAATCTATTATGTAGTACAGTAAACCACTAATATACTCTTTACTAATAATTTCGCGAACTTCCTAATCTTAGTTAAAGTCGATCACCTGTAGATAGAGTTCGCGTTTTGTCGGAACGGATTCAGATGCAGCTGTGGTTCTGGCAGTGCCGGCGTGTTTGCCGTCGGCGGGGCTGCCGGGGGTTCCGTCCTCGTCGTCTTCTAGCATTAATGAAAAATAATGTTTGGATCTTTCACTGCTGAATTTCGTACCGTCACTCAGTAGAGTAGAAGTTTTCTGCCGTTTTGACCACTTATACTCATCTCCTGAATCGTCAGGATCACTGTGATCAGTATTTTCCTTCTGGCGTTTCCAATCATCGAGGGGCGGAAGCAGCGGGGCCTTAGTGTTATTAATACTATTGTCGCCATCGTCATGCTTACTGACTGTAGGATTAAAAAGTGTATGTGAATACTCTATCGTGAAGGCATTACTGTCCGGCTACGAACTATCTATAATATAACGATTATATTTAGTATTAAAAGCAGTATAGTCGCTCCTTAGTTCAATCGGGTCTATAATATTATTAGCTAGAATTCCGCGTACTAAACCCTAGAAACTTAAAACGCCTACTAGCGCTCCCAGGAGTCCTCTATCTACGCAGACTAATAAGGCTGCATTCTAGAACTTAATCGCTGCCCTTCTTAATAACGCTCGTTATACTCGGACTCCCTTTAATTAGTACGTGCTTATACTTTGTAAATAATAAGCGTGTCGTAAAAGGGAGTTTATTGTCGGTATTATTATTAGAGCCACCCTTCTCTACTTTCGAGGCTACTATATAGTATTAAATATAAGTGGCGGCTAAGGCACGGGTAGTCTAAATATATACCTCGTGTTCTAAGGAAATTACTCCCCAAAACTTAAATCTCTTGCACTTTAGTCTCATTGTCTCTAACAACTGTCTAACACTTATAATTAATACCCGCTACTTTCACTAACGCTAGTAATACTTCAAATAGTACGTCGTAGGAGTTAATTTAGAGGCTTTTGTCGGGCAAGCTGAGTTACTTAGTAATAGATTCGGAGATAAGTTTACGAGTGTTATTCTTTTTTAGTTTCGGCGTCTTGTCCTTCTTTAGTTTCGGCGTCTTGTCCTTTTCTAGTTTCGGAGTGTATTCTTTGAAGATCAAATCGGCTATCTTAACAATAAAGTAACGCGCAGAAGAAGACTTTGAGATCTAAGTTTTAAGTGAATGCAGATTTTACAGAGCATAAGGGGAACTAGAGACTTTTATAGACCTTTTGTGCTTGCGTACTCTCAGGATAGGCTCTCCAGTCTGCATCTACCGTCCTTATTGCCGCTCCACCATCTCACTGCCATCACTTCCGTAAGTGTGATCCACCCGTACTACACCGCGCCTCCAATCCAGAGCTGAACAGATCGAAGCTGCATATCTCGATCGTGAGGAGAGCTTTAGAAACGCGGATAAATTAGGGGTCACGTCATCTCAGTAGGCCTATTTCGTATTAGTAGGCCTTAGTACTCAGCGTCTCTTGTATAAGGGCAAATCGAGTCGTTAAGTTAGGCTGTATGTCGTTATATTATATAATAAGTTACGGTAGATCCGAGAAGACTTTCCTTATTAGGCAGCCCCACTCGAGATAGTCGCTATAAGAGGAAACTTAGGTAATAAAGGCGCCGATGAATCCCCGGGAATCTTCTAAGTAGCGAGAAGATATATTACTAAGACGCCCCTTACTGTACTAGCTCTATTACCCTTCTCTGGACCGACCTAGCCGTCTACTGTATCATCCTCACCATGCCAAGGCATTAACGTGTAAGACTAGTGTGGTGGGGAAGGCTCTCGGTAGCTTCTTTGTCACCTGACCGGATAGGCTCTTTCCACATAAAAGAGCTTAAAACTTGAAAACAATTCAATAACGAAGAACTTTTTATAGATATTATCTAAAACACTTTTTTCTCCTCCCCTCACTTAACTGTTTATACTCTTTAGATATGTATTATCTTTAGATTTGATTGATCCGCGATTTCTTACACGTAGGATCTCTCTTGTACTTCACTATATACTACCTCTCTTGTTGTGTGGTTTATTGGGCTTTATCCCTTCCACAGTAGTCTAACTTTTCGTGATATTTTACGGCTAGCTCTTGAGAATAGGGGGCTAATACGGCTCTACCTCCTTCGGTACCCCTAGCGTAATACAAGGATTGGTCCGGAGGTAAAGCTTTGCCGGAAATATAAGGCATATAGCTATTAATTTCCAGGAATAGACTAGCGGGGTTTATTCACTCAATATAATTAGATTTCCCTACTAGCTTCTCTCCCTTAAAGACAGTAGCAGTCATTTTGAGCTTATCTCGATTGAGTTTAGCTCCTTTAATTCCTCTAGGCAAATATCACTTATAGTGATTTATTAGACTATTTTAGTCTTAGACTTTATTTAAGTCTTTAACCTCACGTTAAGGCTCTCTCCCTCTTTAATTTAGTATGCCCTAAATCGATTTAAAATCGATTAATTAAGGTAAAAAGTCTTACTAAGGACTTATATATTACCTTACTAAGGGTTTCGCTTGACTAGTATTATAAAAGGGTTCCCAGCGGTCTGCTTAGGCTCTTATTACAACGCTAGCGCCACTACTGACTTGGTTTCTCTCACAGGAAGTTGTTACGGCTGGCAAGAGGTTGATACGGCGAGTTGACTCTAGCTGTGTATTTGGGCCTCTAGCTACGCTCAGAATCGAGAAGAAAAGACAAGGAGGAAAGGAGAGCTCTCCGTAAGGGAGGGCTCGAGTATATATATATATGAAAGACCCTCCTAATAGGGCCTAACGTAGTCGAGTACTATTTACGTCAATATATCGCAGGCTCGCCACTTAGTCTTCCCTATTAGGCTTAGCGCCGTCGCATAGCCAGCGATACTACGAGCCTGTGTCAGTTGAAATACGAGGCGTATCGTAAGTCGTAATATTACCCCCCCCTCTTAAAAAACTACGTCCGCGCAATTGTAGTTATAACCGTGTCGTCCTCGAGGTCGTTATAGTCGTCAATACTAGCGTTATAAGCCTCTAGCTACTTTAAGAGAGCTCTTAGTAGGCCTTTAGTATTCGGATACTCTAAGTAAAACCTCTTAATTATATACGGCGCTATTATAACGTTTAAGTATAGGTATTACTCTAGGTCTTCGTCGGCGCTTAGCTACTTAATATAGTAGAATAACTTGTTCCGTATAACCTTAGAGCCAAGAATGCCTTTAATTTCCCACTTATCTTACTTAAGCAGTAGTTAAATAAGTGCCGGCGTAACTTTAGCTTGTCCCGGCAGGGGGTTATCGACGTACTTACGGGGCGAGTGCGAGTGGAAAACAGGGTAAATTAACTAGTCCTCTAGTAACTTAACTCTCTAACTCTCTCCTTCTTTAGTAATTACTTTAATCGGGCCGTACTACTTATTAGAGAACTTCCTTGAGAGTCAGTCGACATTCTAGTTCCGAGTGTCGACTAGTACTAAGTCACTAACGACCTAATCGACAGCGCGTCGTCCGCGGTTCGCTAATCGTTTTATTTTCTCTTATTAATCTTTTAAGAACGACTGTGCGACTTCTATAACCTCCTTTATTTATAGTACTACTTATAAAGCCTTCTCGCGATTAAGTTTCTCTATTACTATAGCTAGAGGTTCTAGGTTAACTAAGTCTTAAGAGGTCCTTAGTTTAACGCTATTAAGTAATTAAAAAGGAGATAGGCGGCCTAAGGACTCGTGTGGTAACGTTAGTTAAGCGATGTCTATAATTAGTAAGAAGTTACTTTAATTGTTTTAGTAATAGTAGTAAAAGGGACAAAGTTACTACTTAATATATTAGTTCGTTACTTTTATTTAGCCGTCGACGTTTGAGTTATACGCCGTCGTTAGCTTTACTTTAGTCCCGAGGATACGATAGTACTCCTTTTAAAAGGAGGAGACGAACTGAGGTCCTTAGTCTAAGACAATAGAATCTGGTATATCGAAGTATTAAGTCTAATAAATAAAGAAGAAAATAGTTATACCTTTTGTAGTAATTATATCGTTATAAGGTATCGAGACTAACTTCTTAAACAGACGATCGACGATAACTATAGCGAAGTTATAGCCGTGCTTATCTAATAGTAGCTTTATAAAGTTTATTGTGAGGTGTTAGTACGGTCGAGCCGGGATTAGTAGGAGGTATAAGAAACTAGGAGTCTTATCTCTTTTAACCTTTTGTCAGGAGTAATTATAGTTTACTACGTATTAAGTTATATCTGTAGTAAGGCTATTTTAATAGTATTTACGACTCAGTAATGCCTTTAGCTTTCTGATCCCCACGTGTACTATTAAAGGTTAAGAATATATATAGTAAATAAGTGTCGTGCGAAGCTCCGGCGGTTCTAAGGGCACTTCTAGGCGTCCTTAAAAAAGTAACTTGTCGTTTACTAGCTCGTAATCTAATAATTGTTCCCTGGCTTTTTATTAAAGAGGCTCTAGCGAAGGCGAAGACTTATTAGCCAGGAGTACTTAATCGATAATATCGTATCCCGCGATATTATAGGCTACTATAGAGTTAGGGTCTAACTCTTTTAGCGTAGGGATTTCTAAGTCGACTAGTACTCTTGTATTAGGCTCAGGTTTTAGCTCTAGCTCGTCACGTGGCTTAGTATTATAGTCCGGGATTATAGCCTCTATAGGTGCTAGGGGTATCGTCTCTATGACTTCGATATAAGCGTCTATAGGATTAACGGCGGAGAGCTAGAGGTCGCTAGCGACTCGCGAGTCGATTTTATTAGTCGGAATTAACTATTAGCTGTAGATAGCCCGCTTACGTGCCTCTATAACCGTGAGGTCTTAATCCCGTCGAGACAAAGTATTAGCTAACGTATTAATCGTCTTAGTATAATATATAATCGTGAAATAAAAGTCCGCAAAGAACTTAGCCTATTAAGCCTGCCTAGCTATGAGGTCCTTAGTAGTTATAAAGTACTTTAAGGCCCGGTGGTCTATATAAACAAGGACTTTCTTTTAGGCACTTAAGAGCTCCCGGCGATACTACTTAAATAACTAGAAAATCACTAATATCTCTTTGTCGTAGATTAAGTAATTAAGCTCAGGGTCCGTTATAGTTTTAGAGAAGTATCTTACGAGGTAAAAAGTGTCGTCCTCTTAAAGTTAAGATAGAACCCTAGCGACGACTCTATCTAAGGAATTAGTCTCTAGCCGCGTTTATTTAGTAAAGTCGTAATAGCGAAGGACCGGCGTAGACTAGAGGGCTTCTTAGAAAGTCTCTTAGGCGTTCTTATAAGCGTTATTAAAGACGAAGGGAACGTCCTTTCTAGTAAATATTATAAGGGGTCGTGTAATACGACTATAGTCTTTAATAAACTGACAGTAAAAGTTATAAAAGCTAAGATAGCTTTATATACCTTATATATTATTGGCGTATCGTTAGTCTTTAATTACACTAATCTTCTCTAGGTCTACTTCTATACCCTCGACTCTAATAATAAATCCCAAGAACCTTATCTTTTATATATTAAACTTAGACTTCTTAATGTCGGCTTAGAGTCCGTGTACTTATAATATTACTATTACTTTCTTAACGTGAACCTCGTGTTCCTCGGGAGTAGACGAATATATTAAAATATCGTCTATATAAGCCGCGTAGAAGTCGTCGAGGTGCTTTATAAGGATATTATTAATAAAACGCTAGAAAGTCGCCGGATTATTAATAAAGCTAAAGAGAAGGACTTTATACTTATACGTGCTGTATTAAGTGTAAAAGGTCGTATAGTCTTCGCTCTCGGGGGACATATAAATACGGTGAAAAGCTTACTAAATATTAAGCTTTATAAAGACCTTCGCCTTATAAATATGTGTTATTATCTTATTAATTAAGGGGATTAGGTATAAGTCCTTCTTCGATAAGGCATTCAGCTTCTGGTAGTCGACGCACAGCCGGAGACTGCCGTCGGCTTTCTTAACGAAGAGAATAAGGGCCGCATATAATATATTAGAGGACTTAATAAAGTCTTTATATAAGTTATTAATAATATACTACTTAGTCTCTAATAATTATTCTTTAGTTATACGCCGGAAAGGTTTAAAGGACAAGTCGTTTTCCTTAGTAAGCTCGATTTAATAGTCTATACCTTAGCGATACGTTAGTAGCTCGTTAGAGGCTCGCCGGGAGAAAAAAGGAGTATACTCTTAGTACTTTACTAAGAGCTTCTTACTTATTAGCTCGTTATATTACGCGTACTTAGCCTTTAAGGCCTCCTCTAGGGTCAAGTCTCTGTTTATTAATGTAAGCTTAACACTTAATTAGTCTAAGGCCTCTCGCCGGCGACGAGTTAGCTCTTAGTCGATCTCATATATTAAAGTCACAAAGGTTTTTACTTTATTTTTCTTAGCTCTTTTAAATTAGAGGTACGTCGTAGACATTACTATTGCCGATATAAAGAAGATCTCTATAGTAAGCGCCTTTAATTAGTAATTCGCTAAGGAGGCTTTATAAGCTCTTTTATCTTTAAGTAGTAATCCCAGATCACGGGATATCAAAGGGTTTAATTAATCCTCTATAACACGTAGGCGCTCTTTAACCTCTCTAGTAAAGCTCAGGGGTCGAGTTAGCGAGACACTAGTAGTAAGTCGTGTAGAAACCTTTAACTAAAAGGAATCGTCGAGTGCCGCAAGCCTAGCCTGCCTCTAGCGGTAGTTATTTATATTAATAAGAATATCCCTTCGTTCTATATCGAGCTAATAAGACTTGACAATTAACTAATTAAAACAGTTAATATCAACGAAGACTCGCTAGTTAAAGTACGGCTAGATAAGTATATTTAATAGTTACTTTAGTCGATTTTAGTTCTTTATATATAATTACTTAAGGTCGTAATACTCGAGGAACTTCTGACTAATTAAGACGTTAGTGTTTCTTAGGTCAGTTACTAAAAAGGGGAAGTTAATTCGCCGGCGGTTGATCGTCAAGGTAAGTAAGACGGCCGTGTCGATTAGCTTACTTTTCTTACTATTATAGTTAGTTAAGACGATTAATTAAGGGAGAGATATAAAGGAAATATTAAATTACTTAACGAGTTAGTATATAAAAGAGGTTTTAATAATACTGAAAATATTAACTTTGTTATTAATATATATAAGTGTTTTAGTAAAGAATTTATTCCTTCTTAATTTAATATTAATTAAGAACTGTCGTCTTTTAATAAGAGTACAAAAATTAAATACTAAGTCCTTTTATAAGTTGTGGCCTATATTAAAGTGTGAGTCTTTGCCCCGGCCTAAGAGTTTTTTAATAACTTGTTAGTCTTTAAATCTTCGCCGACGACTAACTAGGAAATCGACTTGTTAAGAGCCTAGTCTCTTCGGCGCTTAAGATAGTCACTAGCCTAATAGCCGGTCTTATTATAGTAAAGACAAGTGTCGGAAGAGACGTCCTTAAGTGTAGGAGGGGGTATAGGGGACTTAAGTTGGCGCAAGGCGGGCGAAAGAGAGGGCGTACGCTAGCGGACATCTAACGACTGTCTTAGAGTCGGGGTCGGGGGTCTCCACGCCGTAGTAATTAGCGTAGAGGAAGTAACACGCTAGTTCTCCTTCTTTAAGATGCCGCGCGAGTCGTTAGTATTAAAAGTTACGTTAAATTAAGCTTTGCGAGTCAAGGCGGCTTCTTTTAAAGTAATATTACGATTCTCTTAGTCCGTAATAACTAAGAACTTATTAAGAGTAGTATAATTACCGTCTATCTTATACTTCTTAATATAGATTATATATTTAAAAGTTAGGGATACCTTCTTATATATATCCTCGAACTAGTAAGTGCGAGCGATCTTGCTAGTAATAGCGTATAACGTGAATTTGACCTAGAAGTCGTTATACGTTATATTTCTTATAGTAAGTTAGTTATAGAGTCTCTTAATAGCTTAAACCCGGTTATAGTCGAAGAATCGCTAGTTTAACGCCTTTAATACGTTAGCCGTTGTATTAAAGGTTCTAATATAGTCGGGATTTATGTGTTAAAGGATAATAGTCTTAGCTTCGCTAGCGGTATATTAGAAGTAAGCCTTAACTTAGGACATCTTATTCTTAAAGTTACTAGAGTACTCTTTTAAGAATAACTTTATCTTTATCTTCTAAGTATTATATTTAATATCTCCCTTATAATCGCTAAAGGGGAGTCGGGGGTACTTAACTTTAAAAGGCTCTATTACTAGGATCGACATATCTAATTTCGGCAGATAATAATCGGCGGTTAATTAGAGATTAGCTATAAGAGCACGGGTTAACCGGTCGGAAGAGGGAGAGTGAGTGCGAGTCTCTTAACGGGGGTTATTAATAATATATTAAGTAAGGGCCTATGTGACAGCGGCGGTGACAGTAGAGCTAACAGAGTCCTTAATTAGCTAATCTACCTTGGTTTATTAAGCGGGGGTAAAGCCTTTTATATTAATAGGCTCTAGCGATGCGTCGAAGAAACGCTAGGGTTTGTCCTCCGGTTCTAAGTCGAATCCGTTAAAGCTGTCTAGTTCCTCTGAAAGGGTCTCGACCGAAGGGATAAGGGTACTAGTGAAGCCTAACTGTACAGGGGCGCTCCTTTCTCTAGAGCTTCGCCGACGAGGGGGAGAAGTCGGCAGTAGTAGTAATACGGGGTTAAGGGGTATTTGTGTTTGAGGTTATTAATTGATTTATTAATTAGACATTCGTTTAAAACAAGGGCGCGCGTCAAGTTATAGTAAGGTAAGTTAACCGTAAGAGAATATCTAGCTTTCTTTAGGACAGTCTACTACTAGGGCAGAGAGGTACTTATTTATTGAATAGGCCAAGGTATTAAGGCTTGTTATTAATTTATTATAAGGGCAAGTCGATAAGGCGCAAGACTAAGTGAGATATAACACTTTATAACGAAGGGGTGTTAGTCTTTTCTTATATTACAGTTAGTAAGAGGTTAATACGGCGAGTTGACTCTAGCTATATATTTAGGCCTCTAATTACGTTTAGAATCGAGAAGAAAAGACAAGGAAGAAAGGAGAGCTTTCTATAAGGGAGGGCTCGAGTATATATATATAAAGGACCCTCCTAATAGGGCCTAGCGTAGTCGAGTGCTATTCACGTTAATATGTCGCAGGCTCGCCACTTAGTCTTCCCTATTGGGCTTAGCGCCGTTGCATAGCCAGCGATGCTACGAGCCGTGTCGGTTAGAATACGAGGCGCATCGTAGGTCGTAACAGAAGTAAATGAGCTTAATTAGTTGTAACCCTCTCCGAGGATGGCTTTTAATATAACTAATAAAACCTAAAAACCACTGTAATTTGTGCTAGATTAGTAATAATCCGGACAGCCACTCCCTAATACAGCCACGCTAGCACGCTACTTTTAGCCACTACTAGCGCCGTAAAAGGTATAGGCACCTAGGAATGAGAAGTTTGTTATAAGACTTAGAACTGCAATTTAAGTAGTTACGTACGCTTATAACGTCTAGGGACTACTAGGTTATGATTTCCCTAGGGTTTAGTCATAGGGTCAAAGGCCTCGGGTTCGTAATACGTCCTAATCGGGTTAGTAAGGGCTCAAAGGGGACTAGCTTATTTTAATTAAGAGAAGCTAGTATGACTTTCTCGATAAGCGTTTAAACGGAAGCAGGGTAATCGCCGGTCCGAGTTCGGCTAATTGTCTCAATCGGGAAGCGTGTTAGTAACTGATATTATTGGCCACCTTAGCGAATTGCTACCATGTGAAAATAGGTGAGCCAATCAGAAGAGAGGAAGCGCAGTAGGTGAGGACACGTGATTAAAGACAAAGTAAATTGCTTGCTTGCTTGAGAGAAGAGCTATCCCCTTAAGTGCCATAAGCGCCCTCCTTATGGGCATGTGCCGCTACGCCCAAAATAGTATAGCGGGACTATTAGTGATCGAATAGCGCGTTCGAGCCTGAACAATACACTATTTCTCGCTTCTTAGGGGCTTAGTACAGGGAGTCTTACAGGGCCTTTAGGAGGGCGTTCCTGGTGGCACCTAAGGGGATAAGGGCTCTTCGGTAGTTATATACATAATATTAGCTTCTCTAGAAGCTTCGACGACTACGTAATCAACTTCTCTAGAAGCTTCGACTACGTAATCGAATACGAAAGTAATTTCCGGGCCGCGTAAGCAGTGGAGGCTTCTTCGGCTATTCTCTAGCGTAGAATCGGCACGAGTTACCGAAGTCAAATCTAACAAAAGATAGTATATAAGGAGCACGGAACCAACTCAGCAGAGAGCTCAGCAGTACCTTAACGTACAGCAACGACAACAAACCAACGAATATTACAATAAGTTGTTATTATTACTACTTATGCAGGAATACGAAAGACTCGGCCAGAAGCTAGTACAACTAAAAAAGTGTCGTGCAGGTTGTGGTAGGCCGGCTAAGCGAGCCTAATCAAAGGAACCATGGCCAAAGCGCCCGCGAGCTCCGTACTCAGGGAGCTCGAATACACTATACGTAGACTAATACAACAATCAATTACAGTATTACGTATACCTCAATAATACGTCAAATTCGCCTCTGTGGAGCCTCTAGGCGTGCTTTTGCACGACAAAAAGATATACCGTACAGAAGATAAATATACCGGCATCAGCGATATATTTAATCTTAAGCTTAATATTTTCTATAATTATTATATAAGAGCCGATATAAGTAGAGACGATTATACGAAAGCTTTCCCAACGATATTACGAGAAGACGCATAAACGTATTATTACAACAGTCTAATGCACCTTTAAGAGACCTTTGCATATATATCAAAGGCAATCTCCTACCACTTTAAGGATACGAGCTTCAAACGTGCGAACTTAACTAAGTGGAACCTAATTAGTCTTAAGGTATATAAGTAAAAAAAACTTCAAAAAAGAGCCTTACGGAATACTTTACGCAAATGTTGAACGACCTTGCGCATATACGCCATAGCCTAATATACTACCTCTAAAGCGACAACTTTATGCACAGTAAGATTATACAGGTATGCTAAGACTTATCGAAATGCCAGAACACTTGTTCCGCACTACTTGCGACACTTACGGAATTAATTAATTTATTAAAGAGCTCCGTACAAATATATAAGCGTATCTACGGCCCCGTAAATATAACCGAAAGCTTTTTTACGAACCGCGAGTACTACTACTAACCGAAGGACAAGAACTACAGTAAATCTAGTTACGATAAATATAAGAAGAAGCCCGAGAAATATTATATCGTATATAAGAAGCAAGGTTATTAGTTAACGGAACATCTATAGCATAAATAAGACGCCGCAAAAAAGGTGTAGAAACGCCGGAATAACGCTAAATTCAATAGTAAATTTAGTAAGAGTTTTAATAAGAGATTTTAATAATTTTTCGTCGATTATAAAGAAACATAAGAGTACTACGACTAATTCTTCGCCGACGATACTACTTTTAGCGGTAGTAATATATCCACATCATGCGACTCCGGCGCAAAGCTACCGGAAGTGCTATTTTACGAAGAGATTATACAGGAGAAAGCCGAAATTATAACTACAGAGCTTACAAACCAGGCTTTATTATATACTAGGTTAAGTAAATTAATGATACCAGAACTACTTACGGAATTAGTATAAACACGATATAATTCACCTGATTTCTATAAGATACTGATCCATACTAGCGCAGCTTGCAGATCAACAGTAGGTTATAATCAATACCTGGCTTATAACAAGCTATATCCTACGGAGATCAACGAATCTGTAACAGTTAGCGTCAAATTCGGCATTAGCGACGCTACTTTTATTAGTTTTATTAATATTAATACGCCAGTAAGAAAACTCCGATTCCACGTCTTCAACACAAGGACTCTATTCTTACTCTCTCTTATCGATATAAATAAAAACAAACTTTTTTTTAATAACTTAACGAATATATTTCGCAAGGAAGACGAGCAGAGAGAAGTACTAATTATCCGACGATTTGACCACCCTTAGCTCCTCTAGGACGAATCATTTTACGCTTTTCTTACGAACTCCATCGAATAGAACAAATACTACCTTATAAAGCTAGAAATACGCCGCCTTCATAAGCGTTTCGGTCATCCGTTTATAAAGCGCCTTTAGAAACTCCTTGATAGAGCAGGCTATAATATTGATATCAATACATTAAAGTATATAACTAAGTATTATAAAGAATGCTAAAAGCACGGCAAATCGCTTAGCAGATTCCACTTTACTTTAAAAACGATGCTGACTTCTGTGACGCTTGCCTTAGAAAGACGGCAATCACGTGTAACTGACGCCTCACATATTAACACAGGACATATAACGATATTAAGTATTAACTTAGAATTTACAACTACAAAGGAAAGAAGGTAAAGAAAGAATAAGTCTATATATAAGAGGTTAATATACTTAGTACTATAGTAATCTTAGTACGTCCTAATTAGGCAGTACTAAGTAGAGCCGGTGGAAATAAGGCTCTAGGCAGCGTTAGTCGTCACACTACTCCCCCCTCCAGAAAAAGCTCGTCCTTAAGCGTTAGTTTATCTCTTTGTCACTATCGAGGTCGTCGTAGTCGTTAATACTATCTTCTTATACTTTAATTTATTTAAGTAGCTTAGTAAGGAGTCTTACTTACTCGGGGTGACTAAAGTGGAAATCCCTGACTTTATATAGAGTGTACTTGAGGTTAGAAGTGTTATATTAATTTAAGTTAACGTCTTAATTAAGTTAAGTAATATAATAAAATAAAGTCTTGCCCTTCTTATAGTAAGTAAGTACTTCTTTTAGTTCTCACTTGTCGTCGCCCGTAATATTAATCGACGGGGGGGCATCTTATACTTGGCCTAAGAGGGGGTCGTTAAGGTCCCGGCGTAGCTTACTAGCCGGAAAGACGTTATAGACCTTTATACTCGCTAATAGTTTTAGGTAGTACGAGTATCTTACTTTCTCGAGTACTTTAAATAGTCTATTAGTTAGTATATTTAACTTCTTAAATAGACGGAATGTCTTGAAGTAGCGTATGTCGAGCTAAACTAGGCTGTCTTTATTAAAGTCGACATCGCGGCAAAAGGCGTTATAAGACTTAGCTATCTTAGCTTAGGCTACAGTAAGGTTTGACCGAGTTATGTCTTATGATTTCTTATAGCGTTAAGTATAGTTAATAACTTATTAAGTATTTAACTTGTTAGCGAGAGTAATTAAGTTTAATAAGTTAATTTTCTAGTCTTAATTTATGTGTAGTATATATTTATAAATTACTTTTAATAGAGAGAGTCCTCTTAGGGAATTATAAAGAAGGGACATCTAGGCGTAGTCTATAATTAAGAGGTACTCTGACTAGTCGTCTTAATAGTATATAACGAAAGGTCGGAGTCGTCTCTACAAGTATTAGTTACATATTTTAGTTTAATTATCTGTTTATAAGTAGTTAGTAGCGGACAGCTGTTTTTTAGTTCTAAGGATCTTGCTAAGGGTAGTCTAAAACCTAGAGACAAACTAAGGGCCTTTATTAGAAGTAATAGTTAAGGGAGCGCTAAAGTAACAATATATATAGTAAATATATATAATTATTAACTTCTAAGTATCTGTCGTCTTTTAATAAAGGATATTAATAACTTATTTACTAAATCTATTAATAAAAACAAAGACGTTGTCGAATTTATACTTATCTTTAGTAAAGGAGTAGTAGTTTACTATAATATATTCTTATAATCTAAATAGAACAGGGAGAGGATAAAGGAATTTAAGCTTTTTATCTTAGGGGACTTGAATTCGTTAGTAAGTATAATAATTACAATAATATTATTAGACTATCGACGTGATTCTGTGCCACTAGTACTAAAAAGAGAGTATTTGTATCGTCTTCTTAGTACTAGGGTGCGCTGTGGTAACTCGATTATAGACCTCTTAGATAAGGAGGGTTCGGAGGTAATTAATATCAGGGACTAAGAGGCGGCCGTCGTAGAGTAAGAAGTCGCCTTCTAAGCTAAATTTACTTAGAGAGTCTAATATAACTTACTTACGTAAAGCTTATAAGGAAGGAGTAGTGCGATTAGTCTCTAGGATTTATTATACGACGGAGAATGTTAGTGTAAAGGCAGCGAGCTTAACGTCGGCTACTAACGCGTTAACGTCGTTAGGCGGCCGCAACTTTATAAATAATAAGTGGGGGTTAACTTAGTCTTAGTGTAAAAGTTATTAAAGGCGTTAAGTCTTCTTCGTAGAATTCTATTAATCTAATTCGTCTAGCTTACGGGAGAGTGTATTTACTAGGGGGTTATAAATTCTAGGACAGTACGTAATTATAAAATTATAGTCTACTAAAAGCTCTGCATATTATGTTTGTCTAGTATTTAATTGCCTAGAAGTCATGAAGTATTCTAAGGCCTTATAGTCTATTATAACACGGACTTAGTAAGGGGCTCCTGTTAACTCAGCACGCCAGTGCCTAAAGGATCTAATAATAACTAATATCTCTTTATTGTATATTACGTAGTTAAGTTCAATAAGTAATATAATTTTTAAAAAGAAAACAATAGGGAACTAATCGTCGGCGTAATATTAAGAAAGGACTCCGGCTATAATACTATTACTAGTATCTGTCTTTAGGAGGCAGGGTAAATCTTGTTAGTAGTATCTCAAGAGAGGTGCGGACGTGAGAGTATATTTTAAGAGGTCGAAGGTATCTTCGTACTTTATAATAAAGCGGAAGGGAACGTTGTTCTTAGTTAGTTAAATAAGAGGTTTCGTTATAATATTATAGTCGCGGATAAATCTCTAGTAGAAGTTATAAAAACTAAGGAAGGACTATATACTTTTAATAGAGCTAAAGTAAGTCTACTTATAAACGATAGAAACCTTCTTAAGATTAACTTCTAGGCTAAAAGTTAATATAATAAATCCTAAGTACTTAGTTTGTATTACCTTAAACTTATACTTCTTTAAGTCGGCTTGTAACTTAGCGTCGTTAAGGCGTTGAAGTACTTTTTTAACGTAGAGTTAATATTATAAGAGATCCTTAAAGTAAATAAGAATGTCGTCTAAGTACGTTATATAGAAATTATTAAGGTAATTAAAGAGAATGTCGTTTATATAATATTAGTAAATAATAGGGCTATTATTTAGGCCGAATAAAAGAACTTTACACTTATATACGTTATATCTCGTATAGAAAGTTATATACTCCTTTAATACTAAGTCTATTCGGATTTAGTAGAAAGTTTAACGAATGTCTAATTTAATAAAGATGCGAGTATTAACTATACGGGCTAAGGTCTTATTAATTAGAGGTAAGGAGTATTAGTCCTTCTAAGTAAAGGAATTTAACACCTAGAAGTTAATATATAGCTATAGAGATCTATTTAGTTTCTTAATAAAGAGAATAGGAGTAACGAACGGTACTTAAGACGGCTTAATAAATCCCTTGTCTAAGTTATTTATAATATATTCCTTAATAGCCTTAAGCTCTTTAACTAATATCTTATATAGTAATAAATACTTAAGTACTTTCTCACCTTCTCCTTTTAACTTAATTCTATAATTATACAAGCGATAAAGGGGGAGAATATTACTTTCTACTTTAGAAAATACGTGAGTCTAATTAGTATACTCTAGGGGAACTATTAATTTAGTGTTTAACTCTTAAATAAAAAGTATAAACTATATAATTAACTAGCGGCAATAAGTGAGTTCGACAGTTAAGACTAATATAATAGCGGCTTTCTCTCGTTCTTGACTTCTTTAATTAATTAAGGCATTAATCTTTTAAAGAGTTACTACGAATATCTCATTTTTAGACTTCTATTTAATTAATATATAAAAAGCCGCGGCGCTAATCGAGAAGATCTTAATAATCGGGCGTCGACGAGCTTTCTTACGTCGCTTTGTAATTAGTAACTTATCTCGTGGTTAAGGAGAAGAAGTTAAGGAAGGAGGAACTTTAGTAGTCGAGTCGTGTACGAGAGAGAGTTATAGTTATATATTTTAAAGTAAATTAGCGTAGTCTTTAGTATATGTTCTACGTGTAGAAGGAGTGAATTAAGGGGAGTTAGTTTAGTCTTAGGAGTATAAAAGCTTAACAGTTCTCTTCTCTACCTTAGTAACTTCCATTTAAGCTAATTTAGTAGGGATATATATATTATTTAGCCGTAAGGATAGTTATATACGTTAACGAGGCTAGTTATTTAATATACTTTCTAGCTAAGGTAAAGAACTATTAGTTATAGAGTACGCGCGCTTTTTAGACTTTATTACATTTCGCACTTGTTAATACGAGAGCTCTATAGTATATAAAGAATTAGTAATAAAGGTAAGTTTAATAGTAATACTAATATTAGTGATTAACTGGGGATAATATTATATACTTAAAAGGCGCAGATCTAAGTATTCTTAACCTTTAGAGATTAATATAGAATTCGTCGTTGACACAACTTCTCTAATTAAAGTAATAGCGCGGTTACTTTTAGAGGCTACTATATGTTTCGAAACGAAGTATTTATTAGAAAGTGTAGTAAGAGAAGAAAGTAAGGAATACGTAAGGGGTTTTATACTTAAAACAAAAAAGAAAGAAGTATTAAGTATTAAAGGGATAAAGGGGTAAATTTCTTTTACTAGTGCCGTGGGCTTAACTTTAAGGAAGTATAAATTCCTAGTAGCGTTCTCATTCTTAGACTTAATAACATTAGAGATAGCCCTTTAGATTCTTAATAAAGTTTTATACTTTAATTCGGCGTCTATAGATATCAAGCTAATATAGATTTCTAATTAATTATCGTTTATTAGTTTTACTATATTATCGACTCCGGGACTTACTAGAGGTTCTCTTAACTAATAGCCTTGATTTTGCGACAGTATAATCGTTACTTCTAAGGGATTAATAGCAAGTATAGAGCTAATAGTAATAGTCGTTTCTAAAGTTATTAAAAGAGAGTTAGCGCTTATACTAGAATTTACTATAAAACCGTCTTATAACAGGCTATTATAGTTACTATAATACAAAGTCGTAGATTCTATGTAAATAGTAAGTCTAAATATTCTATAAGTCCTTACTTTAGTAGTTATTAATTTTAATATAGTTTTTAAGGTATTTAAACTTAGCGCGAAAGGTAAAGGCGAGTCGACTATCGAAGTCGACTCTATAAATTAGGTATTATAGTGGCTCTAAAATTCACGTAACTTAGTGTCTTTACGCTTGGCGTTGCGCTAGTAGCGTTAGTGAATCTTATATACACGTAAGTCTTAGACCTTAATTAATTTATTATAACTTACTATTAGGGGGTAGTCTAATAGTTAAATAAACTATCGTTTGGCAGTATTTAAGAGTACTTCGTGATACCTTAGCTATAATCTTCTAATAATTACTTTATAGTTTCTTAAGTAAGTAATTAAAAAAGGAGTAAATAATTATAAGCGCTTGTCGACTATTAAATTTAATATAATATAGTAACTAATAGTCTAGCTAGTTCGACTATTAAATCCTGTAATAGGGATAAGCGAAGGTAGTAAGTGAATTAAAGGTTTTAAGAAGAAAGAAAGAGACTTTAAAAGAGAGTAATTAATAAAATAATGACTATTAGCTCCGGAATTAAGAAGTGTAAGTAACTTATACGTAAGTCTATTCTTAGAGAGAGCGATATAAGTAGTAAGTACTAGTCTACTAAGAAGCTTTGTGAGGTTAAGATGTCGCATATCTTGTACTATACTTAAGGAGCTTTTTCTTAAGTTAAGTCTTTTACTTGTAAAGTAAAGTCCTCTATTAATAAGTTATTATTATCGTCTATAACTTAGCTATTAAATATAAGACTACTATCGTCGGCGCCTACTTTTATTTTGTTTAGATAGGAGGTATAATCACGACTAAGGGGTCTCTATAAGAAATGTCGAGGGGCATTTACTAGTGTTTAAACACGAGGTATGTCGGCTCGTGTAAAGATTTATTAACTTAGGAGTTAACTAGTCTCTCGTCACTAAGACGAAGAAGTAATAAAAGCTTAAAATAACTTTCCCGTAATTCTTAAAAAGATATTAACTTAAGACTAAGGGTAAGAATTTATACTTATTACTAAGGGGCTAAAGCGACTAACGTAAATAGTACTCTTTATAATTTGTCCTTAGTCCTTAGCTTAAACTACTTCTATATACTCTTCTAGAGTTCTAACTCTCTAATACTCATAGAACAGTTACTTACGTAAGCGGGATAAGAGCTTGTCTTATAAGTTTATTTTGAGAATTAACTTATTAGTTACGCCGTCTTTATTAATAAAAGTCCTGAACTAGTAGTAAAAGTCCTAAAAGGTTTGCCTTACGGTTTTTATCTTTAATATAAAGTAAAGGTTACACGCTATTTATTACTTATAAGGGTTAATTAAGAATTTGACTACTTAATTAACTAGGTCGAGTGTATTTATAATATTTCCGTCGTCGTTAAGTGTCAAGGACAAAAAGGAAGGTTTTAAAAACGTACGAGCCGTTCCCTCTATTTATATTAGTAACTAGTCCTTCTTATAGTTATTATCGACGAAGTATTAGTCGTATTAGCGCAAGGTGTTTTAGACTTAGACTTCTTATAAACGTAGACTATAACTGATGTCGTCCGAAAGCTTATTGTTTAGATTAAAGATCTTCTTAATTCGCGAGGCTATAAATATCTAGGACGTCTCAGAGAAGAAGGAGGAGTAATAATAAGAGGGGCTAAAACGACGACGTAAGATACGAGGAGGTTAGTAGTTATTTTTATTATTATCGTCTAGTAGTCTACTAAAACTAAAAGTAAGGGCATTTTATATTTACCTTACTTTATAAAGGGACTTAAGAGTAAGAGTTTCCTTAATAATAAGTTAAAGAGATTCACTAGACTAAAAAGTCACAGACTTATTAATAGACTTATAGTTCCTAAAGTCACTAAGAGATTACTATATATATAAAATAACTCTTAATATACTTGTCTCCGCTCGGCTTTTAGCTAATTATTCTTCTAAAGGGCGGAATCGTTATTTTAAGTCTGTCTCTATAAGTATATCTTAAGGTGTAATATTAATAATATACAGAGGACTATTAGGGGGTATAAAAGAAAAAGTAAATAATATATTAAGCTTTATTATAGAGGTAACTTTTGGCTTGACTTATCGAGTAAAGGGTAAGTCTCTAGTAAAGAGAAGTCATCGACTTCGTCAAGTAAAGGCAGAAGTCAGAGAAGAAAAGGAGGGGATTACTAACAAAGTAACTGTCGACTTCGCTATTAATAGAAGTTTAAATATTATTATTCGTCAAGCTATAAGGCTTAATATAAGCCTTTCTTATATTTAAGCTTTTAAGTCGTAATTACTTACAAGAGAATTAGGGGGCAAGGGATATTTACTATCTTCTTAGACGTAAAGAAAAGAGTTATAAATAATATAACACTCGCCCTAAAAATACAGTAATTATATATAATTGACGCCTTATATATTAACACAAGAGACATATAATAATACTAAACATTAACTTAGAATCTATAACTATAAAAGAAAGAAGGTAAGGAAAGAAGAAGTCTATATATAAGAGGTTAGTATACTTAGTACTATAGTAATCTCAGTACGTCCCGATCGGGTAATACTAAGTGGAGCCGGTGGAAATGAGGCTCTGGGCGGCGTCAGTCGTCACATAATTCAAGCCCTCTATTAATATATGCTCTTAGTAGTCCTTACTAATTGTTATTTAATATGTCGATACTCTAAATACACGCTTCAGAACGTCAAATTGAGCTCGCAAGACGATTTTCGCCTTCAGCTTATTGAGGCATTAATTGCCATGGGACAGGATGCCCCTGGGTCCCGAAAACGACGAATTTCAGAGCTATTTAGGACCTCTTTATCAATCCCTCTTTATTAGCATGAGCTTGTTAAAATGCCGACGAAAGCAAATTGTCGTACGTGCCAAGGGGGGAGGATTAGAGACAGGCCAGCTAAAAGAGTGGCTCTAGCTGAAGTTGCTAATAATTCTGGCCGATCTAGTAAAAGAGTCACTTCTACATTTGGATGTAAATAATATTAGGTCCACCTTTATAAAGCAAACAATTGTTTTGCGTTATATCATAATAATTAAGTATAGAATACACTGAATTTGGATGACTCCCTGAAATTTTGGTGTTCTTCGCTTAATTTAGGGTCTCGCTACGAGGGCCTTCAGTGGGTCAAATTTCTGGCACTTAAGGGGATATAAAGCCGGGATATTGGTTAAGCCGAACCCTGCCTAGTCTTGGGATTACGTAAAATTCTGCTTTGTGGCCAGTGTTCTTTACACGAGAGCTTAGTCAGGCCCAAATTATCGCTTTCGATACCACAACCAACCCCCTGCGAGCGAAGCCAGCAGATCGGTGGCATGCACTGCAATTTTAGTGTCTGGGAGGAGATTGAAATCAGTCAGTAATCAGTCAGCTAGTATTCGAATCGGTAGTAGTGCGGAGGAGGGACAATAGAGGGCGCAATCTTGACACGTCAATCGAGCCGAGAACGCGTCTAGACGCTAAAGACAGTAGAATAGAACAAGAGAAGGTCTAAAGCAGTGTCAAGCGATATAAAAGATACAATTAAAGTTATTAAGGCCCTAGCGGCGCCGCAAGTAAAGCGATTAGAAGTTAGTTCGCACCTTAAAGATTATATAGTCGCGACGAAGGTCAAGGCTCTTACTATAAAGGCAAGAGAACGTCCCGTAATAATAATAGCGACTTTAAATCACTTAATACACGAGAAAGTAATATTAACTACGAATACGCAAGTCAAAGTACTCGCCGACCTAGTTAAGTCGCTATTAAGTACAATAAAAGAATAGAAAGAGGAGCACGCGAATCAGCTCGAGACACTAACGAAGACTTTTACTAAATAAATTAAAATACTTAAAGTACAAGTCACAGAGATAATAGAGGGGATCGAGACTTAGTTGTTTAATATATAACCGTCCTTAAGCGGATCACTATTATATATAGAGATCGCTTATATACCGCCGAGTAGTCGACTAAGTAATGTACGAACTCTCACCTCGGTAGGCACGACACTATTAACGATAACTAATACACTATATTATACAATTAATACATCGAGAGTTAAGGAAGAAGAGAGGAGCAAAGCACAACCTAGAGTAATTAGAAAGGCGATTAAGGAGGAGATCCGCACTATAAAAGGGCAAGAACATTAGTATTACGTTACGGTGATTAAAGACGCTAAGAACTATAAGCGTATTAAAGTAACGTATAAAGATAAAACTGAACTTTAAAGGATTAAGAAGGCAGCGGAGAAAACAGTAGTAATAGGGGTTAAAGTACTACGGGATTAACTATATCTTATAAAAGTAAACAATGCTAATCGAACAGCTATTCTTAATTAAAATAAAAAGGTTTTATTAGGGGTCACAAAGACCCTTAGAAAGGAGAATGACGTCTATATTAACAAGATCATATAGCTTAATAAAAAAGACATTAAAAAGGCATATAAATCGATAGTCGTTTACGTGACTAAGGGCAGTGAAGTATCGAGACTATTACAAGGTCAATATTTCTATATTATTAGAGAGTCAGCCTACACTAGAGTGTTCGAGCCCCGGCATAGTCCCCTACAATGTTATAAGTGTTAAGAAGTAAGACATAAGGCGTTCTCTTATACGAAACCACAGGTTTATGTTAAGTGTGCCTAAACGGGGCACTATTATTGTGACGACTGACGCCGCCTAGAGCCTTATTTCCACCGGCTCTACTTAGTACTGCCCGATCGGGACGTACCGAGATTACTATAATACTAAGTATACTAACCTCTTATATATAGACTTCTTCTTTCTTTACTTTCTTTCCTCTATAGTTGTAAATTCTAAGTTAATACTTAGTATTGTCATATGTCTCTTGTGTTAATATGTGAGGCGTTAGTTACACGTGATTGCCGTCTTTCTAGGGCGAGCGTCACAAATTAAGCCTCTTCGTAAGCGTCTAAGGCCTCTATTATGCCCCTGAAGTTGGTCCCTTAGGTTAACAGCTCCTATATAGTGGTTATATTTGTCAAAAAGCTCCGGAATAGCGAGTTCTTTAGTAGGGTGGTTTCCAAAGGGTTTCCGAGAGACCGCTGCATTTCCGGCAGTCGATTTTAGTCGTTTCCGTACTCGTAAAACCTTGGTTTTACCATCCCAGAATGTCGACATAGCTAGAGCGAATGCCCCGTCTTAGAAGCCGGCGTGAAGTACGTTTTCCGATTCCGTAGGGAAAGTAACTATAAGTTCCCCCCCCCCCCCCCCTTTCCGGCCACCCCTGGTTTCCGGCCACCTCGCTTAATTTCAGTACCTTTCATTCTTTACTTAATAACTCTATACTATATTAACTTCTATAACTGACTCCGTAGAATCTGAATCTCCTTCTAATTCTGATTTTATAGCTCTAATTTCACGATCTCTAGCTGTAATTTAAGCCTCCTAAATAGCACGTGTTATAACAAACTTAGAATTTGGACTTATTTAAACCTTCCTACGTTTCCTTGGCTTTAACTACTCTAATTTAGCCTCTAGCTCTTAAATCCGTATATTAACTTGCCCTAAATCAAAATCCTTCTAGTCAAACCCCTTAGTAATCTTCTTAAAGAGTACACGTTAAGTTAAAAGGTAGTTATATAACGAATTCGCTAAAGTGCGTAATCCTAAGTAAAGATCTCTTCGGCCTTTTAGAGTAAAGAAGGGTAAAGGTGTTTTTGGAGGCTCTAAAAGTAAAGTAAGTATCTCTTGAGAAGTCGGTTTGATTAGTTTATTACTATTCTCTAATAATAATCGACTTATTAGAGGCTTAGCAATAGAGACTGGCCATAATCCACTAGCTTTCTAACCAGCCTTAATATTACTAGGTGTAATACTAGCTTTACGTGCCTTTTAATAACATAGGAGAAAGTTGTGCTTTTTAATTAGTGTTGAATCGATTAAAGAACTCAATTTATATAGCTCTTTTCGGTAAGTAGCCTTTAGTAGAGAGAAAATCGATAAATCCAAAGGTTATAAGACGTGTGACGTATATGTAAGTAAAAATAAAAGGTATATATTGTGCTCACAGTACCTCTATAAGAATTCAGTAGTCTTATAACTACTATGGCTATCTAGAATAAGTAATCGAGCTGAATAATTACGTGGTTTAGTTTGCGGAATAAATATCTTCTTAAGCTATTTAAGAGTAGTAGTATTAGTTGTCTACTTATTCTCTATTATAGTAAAGTACTAAGACTTAAATAAGTCTAATTAAGCTAGAAACTATTGTTGTTAAACGGTTTTACCCTTATAAATTATAAGAAATTTAGTTGACGCTCTTATAGCTAACACACACTCGATTAACGAAGTCTAAGCACGTAAACTAAGCTGTTTCCCTTGAACTCTTACTTGTTTAGTATACCTTATAATATATCTATTAGCTTTATAATCTTCTATAATACTAGCTTCGTTTATATTCTATCGTTACGCAGCTAGAATTGCCTTGATTACTAGGACCTCTAGTTTTTAAAACTATAATTGAATAACCTTAGGTATAACGTAATTTACACGTACTGAATCGACGTTAAGTTGCCTTTTAGTCTTAAGAATAAGGTAGCGTGCCAAAAACTAGTATATTTACTTCTTTCCGAGTAGTAAATAGTCCCCTTAAAGAGCTAAGAGTCGTTCTCTAAAAACCTTAATTTGCGTATAAGTAAGGCCACGACTAAGGGCCTCTTAATTAAGAACTTATTTAGCTAATCGATCTTCAATTACTATAGGAAGCTTTTAAAGATAACTAACGCCTTCTTAGTGCGATTTAGAAGTAGATTATCGGCCTTATAGGGTAAACCTAGGAACTCCCCACTTTAGGGCAGCCTTCTGTAAGGACTTTCTATTCTCTACCTCTCTAAGTGTATAGCTAATGTCGTACTTAGTGTATTGAGGCTTTATTATAACAAGAATATAAATTCTGAATTTCAGAAGAATTAATTAAAGAATAAAGAAGTTATTAATTATTAAAGTGGGAGGGTGTAAATGGCGGTGAGTTAAGCGAGGTGGCCGGAAACCAGGGGTGGCCGGAAAGGGGGGGGGGGACTTAGTCCCCTAGGGCATAGCATTTGCTCCTTTTTGCTGCGTTTTTTTGAAGTTTACTAGATCCTGGATACTCGTCGGTTTCCTGATTTTTTTTTTGAAATATTTACCGACCTGCGCCAGCAGGTCAGACCTAGTAACTTAGACATCCCAGTAACTTAGACACAGCGAGACCGACCTAATTAACTACTTTACACAACTAATTCTAATCCGTTTAACTTGATTTTTTCGTAAAAAGATACGCCGTAATTAAAATTATAATTACTAAATAAGTATATTAGGGTTAGGGCTAATTAATAAAGTGTTATTTAAGTTAAATATAGATTTTGAATGAATATTCTATAGGCCTTAGCGCTACGGGATATCCCGTAAGGTATTGATAGGGGTATAAATCACGTTTAGATTCCCCCTTTAACACGTAAAAACGCGATTTATCTTACTTACACATACACTATTTAATCTAGACCACGAACTACGCCTATAATAGCCAAATCTACGCCTTAAATTAAGTATAGAGGGTCTAAGAGAGACAAGAAGAAGTCCTCTTTAAATGCTAGTATTACTTATATACGAAAGAAGCCCAAATATAAGACCCCCGTACATATAAGCTAAGAGGCTAGGATTTAAGCTGCCTTAAAGGTATATAAGAACCCCGACAACACTGATATTACTAGTTTACGTATTACCGCCGGCGTCTTTAGTAGAGTCAGTTACTTTACTTTAAATCACTGTTATAAGAAGAGAAATAGTTTAAAGAATTTAGTTGAAAATAGCGGCCATAATAAGAAGTTAAATAAAGCTCAAAAGGCGTCTTTAATATAGTATATTAATATTACTATTAAGAGAGGCTTTCTTATAAGGTATAATATAATTGTTACCGTTATAACTATAATATTAAGTCTCTTTATAAAAGTTTTCTAACAAATTGGACATAATTAGGCCAAAAGATAGGTTAAAAGAATAACGCCACTGGCTGATATTATACTTTATAGACTACTTTAATAGACTAAAAGCGTAAAGATTATATAATGATTAAAGAGATTACTAGTTACTTTTAAAAGTTAATTACAATAATAGCCAAATACTTAATATATTAGAAAAATATCTTTAATATAAACGAAATTAGCTTTTGTGTTAGGTATATTAGTAATATAACGGTTATTACGTATAAGAACATCCGAAAGGTACGTTTTATCGCCTAAAAAGCGCTTATCCCGATAACTAAGTACGTATTAACTGTTTTTAAGTTTATACCCGTAACCCTGCCGACCGCGAATCTATGTCAGTTGTTAAGTGTATCTCTGTCGCTAGCTACGCTATTAATTACTATATTATTATGCCGGGGGCTGTCTACCCAGAGAAGATGTTTAATAATAACTTACTTCTAGGCACGAAAATCTCTTGTAATAAAAAGGGGTACTTAAGTGATAAACTTGTATTAAAGTGGCTTAAACACTTTAATTAATAAACTAAAGGCTATTAATAAGGCTAATAGCGTCTCTTAGTGTTTAATAGCTATAAGAGCTATATGAATTACGAGTTTATCTCTAAGTGTAAGTAATTAAAGATTATACCTTTTTATTTAATTACTTACTTAATATATACTATATAACCACTAAATGTTGTATGTTTTTAGATAGAAAAGTATTAGTATAAACGAGTAATTAAAGATAAAATTAGAGATAGTTATAATACCTTTACTAAATACACTTTTCTTTAATGCCTTTACTAAATTAGAGCTAAAACCTTTAAGAAAGAGACTATTTAGTTAGCCTTTAGACGTACTAGTATATAGCTATTAAACCCGGACGTTATTATTAAAGCTTTTAAACTTACTTAAGATACTCAAATAAGCGATAAAAACACCGGTGGACGGGTGTACAACTATACCCTAGATGATTTATTTACTATAATTTATGTTCCTATATTTAACGAAGCTATATCACGTTAAGTACCAGTTAATAATCGCTTTTAAGAGGCCGAAACTGTGTTAGACGAAGAATATGACTATATTCCGTGGATTTATAATAATAGAGCTTTTAATAATGAGCTAAAAGATAATATTCAACTTCTATAACTCTTATATAACGGAAATATTAATATTACAAACGATTTAATAGCTCTATTAGTAAGCTCTTATATTAACAAGTTACTTGATATTTAAGATTCAATGGAAACAGTAATTCTAGAGTAACCTTCGTAACTTAAAGGTGTGGAAGACTATAGTAATTACGGCCTTAAAAAGACAACGGAAAATCTACGTTAATATACGAAAACACTATTCTTTAATATATTATATAAAGCTAAAGGAATTAATGTACACGCCTAATCCTAAAAACCTATAAAGATATATTGTCGACTCTGTTAAAGCGACTCTTTAATAAGAAGTTCCGAAAAGGTAGTATAATTAATACGATATTAGGCGACGCCGCGCGCTAAGAGTTTACTTTAACCGTATTAAATAATACTTAAGGTAGTAAATCCCTCGTGCTTAATAACGAAGATAGTACTAAGAGAGTTAAACTACGCGGCGGGGGCCGTGTAATCTCCTTTAGCGAAGGGCTACGAATTATCGGCGACAGGAATGAATCTGCCTAAGAGTCCAAACTTACAAAGCTTTACAGAGAAGCTAATATTACTAGAAATATATTAAAGATAGAGGAAGAGAAGGTTACTAGAGTTTTAGCTCGACAGAAAAAGAAAGAGGAGAAGGAAACTATAAAGGCTTAAAAAAGAATAGAAAAGACACACATTTAAGAGGAGAAAGCTTAGGCTAAAATATAATAAAAGCTCAATAAAGCTGCAAAGAAACAGGCTTTAATTAATATTAAGAAGAAGCCTAAGGGTCGGAAACCAAATATAATTAAAGAGGAAGAGGTTATATAATAAAAAGAGGCTATATAGTAAGAGCCTATAGTTATAGCCGTATCTCAAAGACTAATTCGCACTAAGAGACTAACACAAAAGGCGATTGAGATACTTAGCGACGATAAGTAAGAGGGTAGTAATAATATTAAGAGTCTTATAGAGTTAGATTTGTCTGCTAATTCCGATTCCGACGTTAATTTAACTAATAATAGTAGTGGTGGGCCTATAGATTACAATAATTACGATTAAGGAGTGTCCAAGTTAGTAGTCGAATATAGGATTACATAAGCGAGTACATCCGAAACCCCGTTTACTTTGATTAATTATAATATATAACATAAATTAAATAACGTCATCTAAGTTGTGATTAATATAGAATTTTATTCCGGATCTAATAGTCTATCCCCGAAGTTAATTATATTAATAATAAAAAATTTATTCCTTGATTAAGACAGTATTCGCTGTGTCCAAGTTACTAGGATGTCCAAGTTACTGGGTCCGACCTGCGCCAGCAGGTCGGTAAATATTTCAAAAAAAAAAATCAGGAAACCGACGAGTAACACCTGAACTGACTCTATAGGTACCAGTTGCCGTAAAGCCTTGTTTCCGTAAATATTCGGGTAGTTGAGTAGACGTAAAGAGATTATTAAGGTAGACGTGGTATGTAGCCTTTAGGAGCTGATTTAAAAGTGACGGTACAACAGATTACGTGGCGTTTAAACTATTGATTTTTTTGACTCCAAAAGCACCTCCTTCCTTTCTTGGTTAGTAGTAAAGCCACTATAAAAAGAAGCCTTACTGTACAATAACCCAAATCTTAATACTAATAGGCGTAGGTTTATTAGGTATCGTTATAATAACCTTTAATCGGCCTGTGTATTATTAAATAACTTCGTCGACAACTAAATCGCGGCCAGGTTTCCAGAATCTCAAGTTGACGTTTTGAATATGAGTGTTAAGGGGTTCCGTCTAGTTAAATATTAGTCCAGTACACCTAAGAGTAAGTAAGGAGGGTACTCTTTTAAACACATAGGCATCTTCGTCACTTAAGACTCGAAATCGTCGCCGTAAAGCTTGGAATCGGTTGCGCGAAAAGACTCTTGTAATAGGGTGAAAAGGAGTTAAAGTAGCTGTGTTCTAATAGTCCTTAATCGTATTAAGAGGAAACATAGTCATGTAAATACAGAAGGCTAAATACAAGTAGATTTCTTCCCGGCAAGTATCAAACTAATCCTTTACACAAGAATTAAGTAATAAATCATCCTCTAAGGAATATATTTAGTAGGAGTTTATAGCCAAAACGATTGCGTCAATTATGTCTCTATTATAGTATTAAGTGAAGAGGGAAATAAGATCCTCTAGAGAGTAGTCTTCAGGCAAATGGACCTCAAAATCGAAGTTATCTAGCTCTATAAGGTGAAAAGTAGCACCTGTGTTCTTTAAAGGCTTTGTAGCTGGACGAAGAGTCCCTGTATCAGTGGGATCTTGTGTTGCGTATTCGGGCCTGGCGTTACATTAAAAGTAATAGATTTAGTGGGGAAATAAGTGGGAAAATAGTATTGTTAATGTTTTTGTTTATCCTACCCCGCAACGCACGGGCCCTGTAGTGATGGCAACTCCCTTAAAGCTGAGGGTGCTTTAGGTGCTTCTGGCACTTAAGGGGATAAGTATCATAACAATATGTTACACAACGAGTGTCAATGAGATTTTGACCCAATATCGTGTCAGGGGAATCCATCACTTCCCCATCTGCTCTACCAGAAACGCCACAATTGGAGCTGCGATGTGGCTTTCTCTCGCAATGTCTCTGAAACAGCGCCACCAAGCAAAAATAGGGCCAAGAATATCCCCCACATGACCCGATTTTTGGCCCGATTTTCTATCGAGGTACGGGCACGCAAAGGCGCCTGAGAGAACACAATTTAGCAGGATTACAAACTTTTCCCGGCAGGAATAACAGTTGCAGGAAAAGGTGGATCGAACTAGAAGCTTACTTTGAAAATCCAGTCATTCCAAACAGGAAAGAGACTGCGGTACCAAAAGAAGGCTTGACTCCAGGGATATGACATAGAGTTCCATCGATTGTCATCTTTGATGTACCACTGTGTAATCGATCAGAAGCTACGTACTGGCATGAGAACTCATCTGGAATATCATACCGACTTGCATCCTGCAGACCAGACTCTTTTCTTCAGGTCGTCTTGCATGTGGTAAACATGCTGCATCTCTGCGTCGAACTTGACCTCTGCGCTGACAGCCTTGCCTTTCAGAACAGGAGCAAGGATTCTAAGAGCATAGTTAACCATGCTGGGAGACATCAATAATTATCCTGAACTTCGAGGCTGAAAGATTTCTTACTTTTCAGACGCCATCAGAGCCGATGTGTGCCCAGTAGCAGCATTAGGTCCAAGAAGTAGAAAGAAATTTGGGAAGCCGTTCATCACGCTGCAGTTATAGGCTGAGGGTCCCCCAAAATTGGCCCAGTGCTGGGTGAGGGAGATGCCATCTCTTCCGTGTACCTGTAGTGGATCAAGAAACTCATTGGTTTTGAAACCATTAGCAAGAACAATTACGTCCGCCTTGATGACGCCAGTCTCGGTCTCTAGGCCCTCGGGCACGATTCTCAGAATCTTCTTGTCGGTGAGAGTCAAGTTTGGGGCGTGCAGACTTTCAAGGTAGCCATCATTGAAGATACGTCGCTGCGAGAAGTTAGTTAGATCAGTAAAAGATTAAATCCACAAAGGAAAATCTATGGATCCATTTTCAAGTTAGGTACCTTGCAACCGACGTCAAAGTCGGGAATCAGGAGCGAGTGGTATTTCTCAGGCGCTGATTTTCTCATGTATTTCTCCACAACGACACGCTTGTTCAATCGGGCTCGAGCTCCCATTTTGTTCATATAGAACAACGGAAGGCTTGACTCTGCCACAGCAAAGATGGCGAGCCGGTGGAGCGCCATGGCACCCGGGACATTCCTGAAGCACCATTTCGAGAAAGAGTTGTAATTCAAATTGGGAGCCTCAAAAATCCAATGCTTGGTCCGGATAATTTGTGTCAAACTTTTGGTTTCGGGCACAATTGCAGGGACAATTTGTGCAGCAGTACCTGCGGGCCTGTCAACTCTGGCTTTGGCATACATTCATCCAAACTTACAGCCATTGCCGATAACCACAACATCTTTATCGGTCAGGCTGACAGAGTGGTCCCACCTAGCAGAATGAAAAATCTTGCCTTCAAAGGATTCGGTGCCAGGTATATCCAACTCCCTGGGCTCGACGAGCTGGCCAGCCGCGCTGAAGAGAATTTGACATTCGTGAAAAAAAAGCTCTCCAGTATCCTTATCACGAATTTGCAGCAACCAGCGACCTCCAGGTTCAAGCCAATCACATCTCTCTACGTCGCAGTTGAATCTCATCTTTGGCTCTAAGTTGTACTTATCTGCAACGCTTTTTGTATATGCATGAATTTCTTTGTTGGATGGCATGAGCTTTGTCCAATTTGGATTTTGCTCAAACGAGAAGCTATAAAGTGCGCTTGGGACATCGCACGCGCAACCTAAATTTTGATTTGTTAGATGAGTATGTAACGTAACTCAGGAGTTTGGGTTCACCTGGGTAGGTATTGATCCACCATGTTCCCCCGAGTGTCGAGTGCCGCTCGAAAAATTGAATGTCCTCGAAATCGTACCAGCGCTTGAGTTGGGCGCCTAGGCCAATGCCAGATAGACCAGCTCCGATGCAAGCAACAGTGCTATACGAGGGTAGAGAACGGCATACAGGCGCCGAAGCGACACTTCCCTTTCCTGTGTTTGAAGATTTCATCTTGGGCGGACAGAATTGTCAAAACAACTCTGAAACCCTGATCGAGGCGAGTACAGCAAGGATGAAATACAGCCACCACATAGGAAGCTAAGAAGAAATGTATACAAAATGTCTATTTATCATCCGACAGGCGGGATTGGCAGTAGTTCCATCATTTACCACTAGTTTGGGGGCACACTAGTTCGGGGGCACTCGTTCCAAGGCCCAGAATAATTCGGATGAATTCCGTTTCCTCCTTTCGCCTCCGCAGCTCCGTCCCGCTCCCGAAAGTCCGTGCGTGCAGCGACAGATTTTAATTTCTAAACCGGCCGCAAGTGCCTTAAACCACTTCACTTCCATGCGGATTGCCGGGGCGGTGATAGACTCACTAAGACGCTCCCGCAACCAAGTATTGGGTCCGGATGGAGCGGCAGCCATTTGCCGTTGATCTAGACAGACTTGCTCAAGGTAGCCTCGCATGACTCAATCTGACTACCTTCGAGATTCTGATTACTGACATTCGGTGCACCGATGCTAAACAACCTCAGAGCACAAGATTTTGCGGCTGACTGCTTTCATACCAGGCCTCCCCACCTGCTTTACACCCAACCAGAGATCTGATGACTGTAAGTATTCTGTCGATACAAAATTCATCTACACTCCGATTGCAGCGGACGCAGGCAATCTGCCACCCAGTTCCCAAGTCTCCATGTGCTATTGCTTAGAGGCGCACCCGTTTCAAATTCCATGAACGTACCGTCGTGCGCCTCCTTCTCAACTATGTATGTGCTGAGACCCACCTTTGGTACATTTCTCAGTCTCTTGCCGAATTCAATAATATGGTCGCGAAATAATTCTTCGCTTCCACCCACTAAGTAAATCCGCTTAACAACCTCCCCCAAACGGTTCCACCAGTCATCGTCTCCAGACAGTGCCATTCCCCACGCCTTTCCCATCTCCTTTTCCGTTTCAAACCGAGAATTCCTGAATAGGTCGGCTCCCCAACTTTTAATGATATGAATAGACAGTAGATCAGCGTTCCGATTCTCTCTGTACGATATCGTGTTCAGATCAAGGGACAAAAGAGGCGAGATTAGGAAGCATCCACTCAGCGGCTCCGGTAGTGACTTCCCAGAAGATTCGTCGCCAGGATATTGGTGCATCAAATAGGAAAGAAGGCTGAGAGCTAAGTGGCCACCAGCTGAATCGCCTCCAATCAAGATCTGTGGGACGAATTAGTCTACAGTCCTGCTGTGGTTTCTCGATGTTCGATTGCCTACTTTAGAAGGGGAGTATCCCAACGAAATGAGATGTTCTAGTGCCAATGCAGCCTGTCTCATCTGCTTTGGGTACACATTTTCCGGGCAAAGACCTGACATTGTCAGAGTGTCCTAATCAACGGGCGGACCGTGATGAATGACCCACTATAGTCAAGCAGGGCAACGGAGGCCTTTCCATCAGCTGTTGATGCCGCTTCGCATAAGAAATTGGCCCACTCAAGATGTCCTTTCGAGAGAGGAAGGACATAACCGCCGCCTGTATCTCATCAATCTATCCATTCGAAGTAAGAAGGCTATTGAAGATATAAATCTCACCGTGGAACAACAAGACAACAGTAGAACTAGGGTCCCGTTCTCCTACCCAGAAAAGCCTGGATTCTCCATCTTCAAGCATTTCAATGGCACCACTAGTCTTATTTTTCCTGATATTATTCTTACCAGCTATCCACTTGCGGAAAACTGTCGGTCCAGATGGCAAGAGGTGTTGCAACTGTTGAGGTAAGAGACTGGTCAGAAAGCTTCGCGCAATGCCGTTGCGCATTGCCGTGGGTAGATGAACACCATGCGAGATGGATCGGAAAATCGCCATGGTGATATTGAGAATCGCTATCGGGATGACTAGGTAACCGTCAGAAGGTTGCCCATTAATTGAAATTGGCCTCGTTGCCTCACATGGAGCGGAGCAACTTACACAGGAAAATAATCCGAAAAACAATGGAAATTTTGGAAGACCCCATCGTGTTGCAGAGCTGGTGGAATCAAGAAAGCAATCCAAAGTTGTTTTTCGTCCCATGCAAATTGCCTGAGACGATTTCATGTTTGTGTTTTTATTACTGCAAATGTCTGTGGTTAGTCATCCGGAATGATCGGTGCTTTTCCGGTGTCGAAACGAGCCTTTCCCCGCCCCCGCCCCCGTCCCTGCCCCCAGAATTCGATCGTTGTGCTTCGAAAGTCTTTGCATTCAGTTGCATCACTAAAACTATTCATGATATCTAAGTTAGGGAGTGGTGTGTGATTTGAAACTCTCTCTGTCTCCGACAGAAATTCGATGCTACAATCCTTGGGGATGGTCCGAGGCACATGGATTTTGCTACGTGGACAGCCTCCAAACAGAAGTCACATTTGACTGGAGTAAGATATTCAGGACAGACATTCAGAGCTGTTTTAGATAGCGAAAATGTATCCTTTATGTAAACAAACTTCGACTAGTCACTGGTTTGTTCTCAGAACCTCGACGTGAGTCTAATTCTCACATGTAAAAGTACCTGAATTATCTTTATGTGTTCAGAAAACTACTCCCAGTACGCCTTTCTCTACGAAATGTACAGGAGGCAAAAAGCGGGCGCTGTGATAATCAATCCTTCAGTTTCCCCGTCTTAAAATCGACTACTTGACGTCCTTTGAAATCCACTTCAAGGCTCTCAGTCCCTTTCCTGATAACATGCTGGAACCAGTCAGGAGCACCTCGCTGTATGGTGAAGTCCTATATCAGCAGGTGTTCAAACCACAGAATACCGTTTCCTGTGCGGAATACTTACAATCCAAGCTAGATAACGCAATAACCCAGGCATAAATATCGTGCGGCTGTATCCTCGATACAGCGTGTCCACAATAACGTCCCCAACTGTGTCGACATGAAGCAATGGAGAAAAAAACTCGTTTTGATTCGTCTTGCCTGCAAAAAGTGGTGTTTTGGTGAAGCTGAGAACGATCATTGATGTCCTCACAGCGAAGGCTTTGTGCCGGTATCGAAGTTCTAATCCGAGTGCCTGTCAACACAGATGTTAGCTTCAAACTTCCGATCACGCTGGCAAGAATACATGCTATACCTCGTGAAAGGCCACGAGGCCGGCTTTTGATGCGGAATAGTCAGCCAGCCCAGCTGGAGGAATGAACGCACTCATGGAGGCAATGTTGAAGATGTGCCCATGATTCGCTGCTAACATGCCTGGCAGACATTCCTTTGTTACGAGGAAGACTGCCAGCAAATTGATACGAAGCGTTAGCTCATTGTCATAGTAGGTACCACTCGCGACAGTGAAACCCCTTGAAAGGCCGGCGTTATTCACTGTGTTTGAATCTATTAATACTTCGAGATATATCGAGCGAGGAGCGAACGTTACCAAGAGCAGTAGGTTGACCACATTCTTCTCGCACCTTGCCCATGGTAGTTTTGATTTGCTGCATGTCACTCAAGTCGCATTTATAGAAGACGATGTTTTGTCCTTCCCGATGTTAGCAAAAGATAAAATAATGAGAAAGGCATATAAAATATACTCTCTGGAAAGCTGAGGGGTACAATGTCCAAAATCACGACGCGAGTGCCTTCCGTTGCTAAACGTCGAGCAATACTGGCTCCAATGCCACTACTACCCCCTGTGATCAGCACCAACTCTTTTTCCGAATCCCATGATTCTGCCGTCGTGAAGTTATTGTTCACTCCCCAGTTCAAAAACTGATTGGCCCAGAAGACTCCTCCAATAATACTGAAAATATGCAAGCTTGTTAAGGCGACATTCCAGAATCCAGACAGCTGGAACGGTGAAGGCTGCCCACTGCTTCGCAAATATTGACCAACAAGAAGTGCTGGTACGCTGATCAACGGATTTAACAACGTTCGGGCCAGGAGCCAGCAGATAGGGTCGAGGTAAAGTCCTTCCCGAGGCAGAAAGCGTCGAGTTGAGGTTTTGCGAACGTCAACAGTCATTTTTGTTTGATTAAGATTATGCGAAGCAGGATCGAGGGCCCTTGGCGCGTACGTTGTCATCTATCCTATAGTTTTTGTTTAATGTCGAGTTTTTAGATTCCTGGGCATGGGCTGCACAGCCAGTTCGGTTGGCAGCCCCTCGGTTCCGTACTTGTAGCCCACCTATCAGTCATTGTACATGCCGGAGCAATCGAGAAGGGTTTGTTCAGCTCACCGCCCTTGCGAGCGGAGCCGTCGGGATCGTTCCGAACAAAACTCAAATCGAGCCTCGGCTCAGCCATCTCCATGAGGTCGAAAAGGGGCGCTGCAGTAAGCGAGCCGTGGCGGAGCGCAGGGTCGATTCGATCGCCACTCCGGATTCACTCATATACGTCCAACCTCGTTTCCGGTGTCCCTCATCCCCTCCAATCCTCCATTCCATCCCATTCCTTGCTCTCCTTGTCTTTTCTTCCTCCGCCCGATCTCTTCTCTCTCGCGCATACGCACAAACACCCAATCCATGAACAGAATGGCAGCCTTCGGTCCCGATCATCCCGCCCGTGCGGCTGGGTCCAATCCTGCGACGGCGGCGGCGAGACCGGGAGATGGAGACTCGCAGAACCAGGACTTCGATGGCGATGTCGATGGCGATGCACCCCCTCGGAAGCGCCCAAAGATAGCAAACGCATGCGAGTCCTGCCGTGCGCGGAAAACTAGGTGCGATGGTGCGCGGCCAGTTTGTGGGACCTGCCGTCAACGGTCGCATCGCCAGCAGCCATGTTGTGTCTACACGAAGGCTGCGTCAAGGGATACAGCAGAAGCGTAAGTGGTCACTCGTCAAATCAGCTCGGTGGCTGTTTTATTAGCGTAACATATCACTGTGGTTACTGAGTTCCCTGGCAGATACGCAACCACCCAAAGCTTGATCGACCGCGTCCAGAGTCTGGAATGTGCAATTGCTTCTTCTCACCGGGGGGCTGCAGAGAATGCCACTCCATTTCTGGGTCATAGTACGACTGGCCCCGAATCTGAATCTAGGAGACTGGATGGAACTTCGTCTGCGCCCCTCGTTGACCCACGCCCAGCCCATTCCCAGCCTAGCAAACCTGCAGAGAGCATCGAAGTCCGGTCTTACGCGCTACCCGCTGCCCCAAAAAGCCTAGCATATACAATCACAGCAGACGAGATTCCAGATTCGGATGGCTGTACACCATCCAATTCAAGCAACTGTCGGAACCAACTCACCCCTAGGCATGCTGAAGATGAAGTGAGTCCAGTCAACGCGATGGGATCGACAGCCTACATTAATAGCCGAGGAGCTTCACCCTTGGACGCGGCTAACCAGTTCTACGGTGGTTCTTCAGCTGCTCATTTTATGCAACAGGTTAAGGAGGCCATTCCTGGCACTGGCTCCATAGAGAATCATGGCATCCAACCCTTGACAAAACCCCCACTATCTAAAGCAAATGAAATGGACGCCTTTGACTCTGAGCGGGGTGCGTTTCAACATGGCAGTCTCTCCCTTCCTCATCGTGACCTGGCCGATAGCTTACTGGAGAATTACTGGACCAAGTCACACACTTTATATCCCTTTGTCCACAAGCCTCTCTTTATGCGTGCTTACGAAGATTTATGGAAGCCTTCCAGCCAGGTACTAAGAGAATTGCAAGACAGCGACTTTGGCTTAGGAACGGCAGGGGTATCAGACTCTCGTACCCTCATTTTCCACTGTGCCCTGAACGCCATTTTTGCTCTTAGTTGTCAGCTCTCAGAGACAGCCATTCCAGACCGAGATCGAGAATCCATATCAAAGGAATTTTTTCTACGCTCAAAAAGCCTCCTTCACGTTGATATCCTAGACCACGGTAGCGTTGCACTTGTGCAAACTCTGTTGATCATTGCTCAGTTTCTTCAAAGTACTTCGTTTCCCAGCAGATGTTGGACATCTCTAGGTCTGGCTTGCCGAATAGGACAAGGATTAGGGCTTCACGTGGAAGATTGTAACTCCCGGAGAGATCCACAGGAAGTTGAGCTTCGTCGTCGTGTATGGTACGGTTGTACAATTATGGACATGTCAGTCTTCCGAAATGGTATCAAATTTCCATGTGTCTAACGAATTTTCCAGAGTCGCAAGCACGACCCTCGGGCGTCCTGCGATGACACCTTGTCAGATCACTATTCCTCTACCTTCTGCAACTGCTGAGGACAACATGGTGGACATGAACCCGCCCATATCTCAATTTGCTTTCTATCTAGAAACTATCAAACTATATCTTATCCTTGGGAAAATTCTTTCCACGGTTTACAAACCGTGGTCATTCCAAGGTGGAAACAACTGCCCTGATGGGAGCAACAAAGGCAGCCGTGTCCAATATGGTGACTCAGAGGCTATTATGCCTTTAGATGAGGAACTGTCCTATTTTGAAGACGAGGTTACCTCTTACCTCCATTGGGAAAGAGGCATCACTATCAGAAACTCCATAGCTCAGCCGCTGCAGCAGATCATTCAGCGGCAAACAAATGTACTTCGTGCACGGTAAGTAGAGAGAACCCGCGTAATGCCTACATACTCATGCAATTTTGGAAGATACCTGCACATCCGAGTCCTACTATATCGTCCAGCATTTTTGCGCTTTTGCAGAAAGGTGAGCTCGGCACAGCAGCCTCACCAGACAACATCCAGCAACGGCCAAATTGTGGGTGCAGATTATGATTTGCCAAGAAACCGTAATCTTCGCTTGAAGATGGACATGCAGTCTTCTACTGCATGCGTGAGCGCAGCTGTTGAACTCACCAATTTACTATTCGACGCTACAACTAAGGTAACAGGTGGTGCGTGGTGGTATACAACATTTTGTGAGTAAAACTCCTTGTCTCGGCTCTCTTTTGCGGCTAATCTCTGTGCCAAGACATCTGCACTGCTGGAATGGTCATGATGCTTGCAGAATCATGCCTCTCCCACCAATCCATTCAGGTCAATATGAGTGAAATCCAGGCAGCTTGGGGGCTCTGTTGCGAGACTTTGCGCATTCTGGTCAAGAGAGGTCATCCCGTGGAACTTACACTTAATGGACTGTGTAATATTCATCGAAGACTTGTTCCTGGTAATTTTTCCGTTAAATATGTCAACCTAATAGTGTGAAGCTGATATTACCCTATTATCGCAGATCGAAGTTCAACAGGGGCTTTAACGAAGCCTCAAGATCGTCTCACAATGGCACCCAGAACAGAGTTGCCACAAGCCAGTCATACCGGAGTGGCCCAGGATAGAAGAGTGCAGAGCCTCTTTCCAGAATATGAGGAACTGAATCAGGGATCAAACGAATCCGAGGAATCGTTTGGAATGCCTACGCAGCCTATGATGGACTTTATGATGCAAGATGTGAATTTTATGCCATTTGGTGTACTGGATGAAAGCTGGTGGCGTCTACAGTACGGTGACACAATGGCGAACGGTGTCATGTAATCAAATAGCAGACAGTATAGAGAATCTATCAGTGACCAGCTCCCAGCCGTCACCAGCAGTATTGAGCCGAAGCTACAAGATCGAAGACTTCCTCCCGCCATCCCCTTTAACTGCTTCAAATTCTGGGGGAAATCCCCGGCCTTCCGATATCACATCACCACGAAAGTGGTTAGGGGCCATTCGCGTTAGGAAGGAAGACATTTGCATGTCACAAAGCCATGAGGTTTTCAGATACGAATAGCGAAAAAGAATTCTTGTCAATTGATCGTCATTTACGTGGATGGGATCTGAAGACCAGGCGTATGTATAAGAGGTGTACAGTGACTGATGGCCCTATAACACAAGGAAAGGGAAATCTGAGGGCCAAGGTGTGGCCTACCGAGCCTAGGTGAATCCCTATGGTTGTCTAACTAGCGAATAGGTCTCCGTCTCTTCAAACATCCTGTCTAGCCGACACAAGAACATCTGCACTTGTTGCCTCAGCGATAATAAGATCTCGATGTCTTTCACTTCTGACAGATGTCTTGATAGGAAATGGCTCGTCTGTTCTGTGATGGTTTAACACCAGTGGATCGATCGGACCGGCCTGCAAACAAACTGTTTTTAGATCTCTGCAATCAACATTGATGAAGAACTTATAAACTTACTGCGGAGTAGTCATAACAATAAACAAGGCGTGCAATGTTAATGAAGAGGCCGCGCTGGGCAAGACGGTAGCCAACACAGATGCGCCTGCCTCCACCGAACTGCCAGAGACCATAGGAGGCATCTTGCTCATGGCCGTCCAACCATCGCTCCGGCTTGAAGGAATACGGCTCCTCACATTCATTGCAAACAGCAATTTCGTTGATAACAAATCCGGTTCCTTTTGGAAATCTGTACCCCTCGAATTCCAAATCCGCTGTAAGGGTATGGTCTGGGGTCAGGGAGAAAATCGGTCTCCACCTCAGCACTTCTTTGATAACCGCGCAAATGAAAGGCAATTTTGACATGTCCGCTAACACTGGGAGCCGAAGATCATCTCCAGTACCACAGACTTCATCCACTTCTCTGCGAGCCTTGCGATAAAAATCGGGGTAACATATCGATGCCATGACGAAGATATTGAGTGCTTCACGTGAGGTGTCACTGCCAGCCTCGATTAATTGCAGTGCCACGTACATGGCATCTTGATCGCTTCCGGTATATTTTGTTTCTTCTGAGAGCAGCACATCCCGGACGAAAGATGGAGGAGCGGTCCCATCAGCAATAGCCTCCTTAACCGGCGCCCACCACGAATAATAGATGTCATAATTCCACTTATCCAGCCTTTCCCAGTAACCTCGCCAAAACTGGAGAAACCTTGGTAGGCGATCTAAGTCAGGAAACCAATCGACCAAACTCATTCCAATACTTCCCACAAACGTTGTCACCACATCTTGTAAGGCGGCTAGTTCTTCGTTGGACTTAGTGAGTCGTTCACCGAGGGCAATCCGGTGGACTACGGAATTGGCGTATCGATAATGATGCCTGTACCATTTCTCGGGGCGAAAGAGGTACTCTGCCATCATTTGCGTGCTTTCAAGCTCCTGCCAGCCGCCGTACTGTTGCAATGCCGTCCCACTGAGAAGGTGATGCATGACACGACGTCGCTCACTCCAACCGTCTGGTGGAAGCAACAATGAGCGGCCTGAGCGGCTTAATATGCCGCTCGCGATAGGCATTGGTGAACGCCCATTTGTTATGGAGCCTCTTTTGGCAATGATTTCGGCGACGACACGTTTGCTGTTCAAAAAGATCCAAGTCTTGGAGCCAAGGTGGGCTGTTGTGAACTCTCCATACTCTGCCATCCGTTTAAGCTGCTTTGATTAGCGAAAGCCAAGAGCAAGACTGAAATTTCGGTTTCCCACCATAACATTATTGTTATCTCCTTGCATGCCATCCTTCAACCTTAGCAAACTTCCAAATAATGGAACACCTCGTGGACCAGGCGGGAGCTTTGAAGACTTGCCATCTGCAAGCGGGCGCTTTCCGTCTGGCTTGAAATAGTTCAGCAAGAAGAGAAAAAACAGAATGACTGATCCAGCGACTATCAGTAAAGCCGCAGTCAAGGGCCTTGTCTTTGAAAATTGCACAAGTGTGGTGTGAATCGCCATATTAAAAGCCTGAAAGTTGAAACACAAATTGCACACTGCGGTTCTGATCGAGGCTGATGCGAATATTTGGACTTTGTGATATTAGAGACATGGCACAGTTGCATTGCAATGACTCCGTTGTTTCTGCTTCGCAAGCTGCGGGATAGTTCCGCAGGACTCCTGTCGGTTGGTTCACTGAATTTGACTCTGACGGGACGCATCCCGCAGCACCGGATGAAGCGCCGGTCCGATTTGCCCCACAGATGCCGATCTGACCAACGATGCATTAGTCACACTACGTCAGTACTACTATCAAATGATATCCGAAATCGAACTACAGAGGTACAGCTGGTATCTTTTACCCCATGCTAGCGCGAGTCCAGGTTTTCCTCCCCAGAAAGTGCCACCACAACATGGGAAAAAGTTTGGATAAATTGTACCGTTATATTCTCCCAGACTTAGGGAGTATCCTACTGTTTTGATTAATATTTTTGAGCAAGAATTTTAAGAGTTATAAGGTGTTAAAGTTAGATGTTCTAGGAGGCCCCTATCGACAGGAAGTAAAAGATATTCGGTGTACCTCCGCAAGACCCATGTTGACTAGCTACACAATTGTGTCAAGCATGGACTGTCACATTTGATATGCTAGTGGATAGTACTGGGGCGAACTGGAATTTGGTTTCGTCTAGCAATAAGCTTGCGGTCAGAGGCAACATGAAATATTGCACGGACAATTGAGCCAACAGGACATGATGACAGGTTGAAGGGAACCAGTGCAAGATCATGTAATTCAGCCGCATTGCGAAAAGGCCTGGGATGACTCAGAAGATCCTTCACTTTTCTAGATGTCAAAGAATGTGGTTGTATTATTGCATTTAGACCTATAGATGCTGCTCCACTGCGAGTCTCGGAATTAGAGCCCTGGCATTTCCAAAATTGATCATATCTCTCAATTCCTTCCCCATCTCGTACCCTTCCAACTCCTCAAGGAATGCTGGATAAGCTGGTGGAGGCGCATATGGGAAATCGCTCTTTGAGCCAGTATTAGTAATCTGGATATACAGATGTCGTCGGAATGGTTCGAGTGAAAGTACTCACCCCATATAGAATATGATCATGCGGAACCATCTTCAGAAGCATATCCAACACCTGTGGACTTGCAGATAGCGCCAGGTCATAGTAGAAGCTGCGGAAGTCCTGCATGATTTTTTCATGCGTCGTGCCAGCCATGCGTTTCGCGGCAAAATTAGGTGCCTTTCGCATTGGGGTAGCGGATCGACTGATCAAGTAGGGCAATGCTCCCCCAGCATGAGAGAGGATGACCTTGCAATCGTTGTACTTCTGCATGGTGCCCTGCGTGATCATGTCCATTGCAGTCCGGGTCGTTTCGTGCGGGTAGTCGATCATGGGCTGCAGCAACTTCGGGTTTACTTTGTTTGTATCCACTGGATGGGTAGGATGGACGAAGACCACGGCCTTCCGGCGATGCAGCTCTGCCCAGATAGGTTCCAGCTCCGAGTGGCCTAAATAAGTGTTGCCAGATCCGTATCGTGTGAATAGACATACCCCATCTGCTTTGAGTGTATCAAAGGCATAAGCGAGCTCTGCCAGTGCAGCATCTGTATCTAGCAAGCTTGGTAGGCTTGCAAAGAACCCGAATTTACCAGGCTGCTTGTCACGGAGGTCGGCGGCATATTCGTTCAACTGACGGGCAAGACTGAAGGATGATTCGCCAGCAAGAATGCAGGCGCCTGGGGCAGTGCAGGAGAGAATTGCTGTCTTGACACCAAGACGCTTCATGACGAGCTCGGAGCTCAAATATGTCCAGCGTGGGGTTGGCCAGCCACTGGGATCACCTAGAGGAAGATTTATGTAAGAAACATTCTGATGAAAAGACTTCTTTCTAACCTCCAGCATTTTCAACAGCTAAGTATTCTCGATTAGCCTCTGCTATATTTTCTGGACAGCCAGATTATCTGCGCTTACCTTTGGCATAAAACTCTGGTACAAAATGGTGATGGGTATCGATTTTGTTCTCATCAGGTGATGGTACCCATCCAAAAGCTTTGTCTTTCAGCCAATCCAACACGTGGTCGGTCATTATGCTGATCCAGCCCTGAAGCAGCACCGGAAGCAGGGCATACACGTAGAACGCCAGGATTACGATATAACTATCCAAAAACAAGCTGCCAAGGAAGACGAAGAAATTGAAGAAGGCTGGTAGAAGAGGCCGAAACTTTGAAGGAGTTCCTGCAGCACCAGTCGAGAGCGTGAGTGAGTCGTGACGTACTTGTATATTTGGCACTCCCCCGCACCACATGTACATGTACTGTACCAGCATGCCAATCTCGGGATGCATCCGTGCCCTCCGTGGACTTTGCCGGCTTCCAGAACGAACGAATAGGCCCCACTCTCTAGCCGAGCGTATCAAATCGCAATCTAGTCCGACAATAGGTCTGCGCTTCAGGCGAGCTCAAATCCTAGACACCGGAGTGGCCAGAACTTGATAAAACGAACGATAACGGTTATCGGGACAGAGTTGCCGCATTGGAGGGTTGAAGGTCAAGCTGGGGTTTTACAGCAGGGTAGCTATCCTATTTGGGTTGGTGCCAGTGTGGAGGGAAACAAATCCAAACAACCACTTCAAGAGACAGGGACAACCACAAGATCAGGTGATTGAGGGTTGAGAAACAAATAGTAAGTAGAACAGACGAAGCGTTTTTATAATACCGTTCTAGGGGGTGAAGGGGGTGTATAAAAGTAGATTAAAGTTGCGTGGTGTCTACAGATGGTGGGGAATTGACCCTTTTGGATGTCCGTCCCCGTGACAAAATATCATGTGACAAAATCCCCACCACGGTATTAACCCCTTAACAAATACTTCTTTTTTGGGCGTGATAATCGCCCCAGCAGTGAGATAAAGCAACATATGTTGTTGCTCGTGATTGTTAGACTTACACCCAATATGCTTGTCATACCATCGAAGCCATGCGCGGAGTAGTGCAAAACATGGAGAGGCTTCGGCTGCGGGCGGGACTGGGAAGCTAATCTGGGTTCCGTTGTCGGATTTTACCAAGGACCCCGAGAAAGAACATTTAGCAAGCTATATCTCACGAAATATTTGTGAAAACCTACGGTACAAACCTCGATCCGAGCACAATCGGAGAATGCGACTAACCGCTTGTGCATGAAACAACTTTTTAAGCAAGGCACTGGAGGCTGCGTGTGTCCAGACACCGCAGGTTTCTACTGCCATCTTCCATTGCCCACATCTATGTGACTTTGAAGCAATGAATCTACTTATTCGGGTCTGTCCTAATTAATTGGCGAGTTCAACGCAACAAATCCAAGGCAATGAATTTCTCCAAACCCAGCTAGACGCTTCAAATAAGCTGGCCTTTCGAAGTCCACGGCGTCCAGCTTCCGGAAGAGTTTGCGTTTGGAGGTCCGGCCACAGAGCTAAGGGTCGGGGTCGGGCAGATGCCAGCCCCGGTGGGCGGACCCCGGTGCGACATAAACCGCCGCTGTGAACTTCAAAATGCGTGTAATTGCAGGCACGCATCACACTGGAGAAAGACACGAGGAGTTCAAGATGCAAGTCCCATTTCAAGTTGCAGAAACAATTACACGAAAGAAAGCACAGTATGGCCGATACATCGACACCAAACAATGGGATAAGTTTGATCAAGTCGCCCTACCTGACGCCGAACTCGCTTTCTTTGATTCCGACGGATCTATCCTCACGGTCGGACAATCCGCATTAGCATTTTCGTCCTCCGAAGCATTTACGAAATTTTTCAGCAACTTCTTCGCAAATGCGCAAACGCTTCACATGTTCGGCCCCGGTGAGCTGGAGCAGACGGCGCCCGATGAAGTGAAAGCGATATGGGGTATGGAGGATGAAATTATAATGAAGTCGACGGCGGGGTTGGTGGCGGTACGGGGAGGGGGATATTATCACGAGACGTGGAAGATGAAGGATGGAGATTGGTTCTTGAAATTCCTGAGGTTGGAGAGGACGTATACGAAAACAAGTTTCATGGCAAGGGTTGCTATCTTCTTGCAGGATTATCTTGGTCTAATGATTGTTTAGAACCGGAGTCTTCGAAAATCGAAAATATGAAACTTGATTTTATGTTCGCTATTAAGAGCGTGAGATGAATGTTTGGCCTTCTCGCAATGCAAATGAGTTGGTCATCGGGCCCAATGTCATGATGTTCTCAAGGCTTTTTGCTTCGATATGGCTCATATAGTATATTGAAGGCCTTGTCAATAGACTTGTTCGTGGAAGGGTAGCAATGGGGTGGTTATACTCGGTGTGTTTTAGCATTAAATGGAGCACGAAAAGTAGCTATTTCATTACTACGAAGAGTTGGCGTATCTTCAGAGACTGCGGGAGGTAATATAATGCCTTGTGAGGCTGTATTGACATCAAGTGATCTAATAAGTGGTGGTCGGACTAATAGAACGGTAAGAAAACAGTGAAATTTTGAGAGGACGCGGCGCATCATTAGGGAGGCTAGTAATGGGTGGTTTTTGCGGGGCTGAGGGGGCTCAACATGTGGAAGGCCGTACTGTACAGACTACTATAATTGCACTAACCTATTTAAGACAGGTTTCGTCCCAATGGTTACCTTAGTAGTGTCCAGCAGGTTCTCATATTTAGTGTTGCGGCGGGAGACCCAATAAACGCATGCAGGAAGACGAGCAGCACAACGCCTCTTATGCAACTGTGGTTTTTTTGACTAGATTAGGAAGGTATGCACTAGTACCCACAGAAATATATTTGGCCGCCGTCATTAATACATCGCACCCACACCAATCTTCTCAGGGGTTGAAAATTGGAGACCAACCCGCTTTTCACCGCTGTGACAACAAAAACTCCCACGGTGATCACAGGAAACTGTCGAGCAGAAACTGCTGACATCCCCGCAAGGCACAAATCATAACAGGTTGCGACGATTGGTTCCCAACCCCAGTCCTTTCGCACTTTTGCCCTGGTTTTCCCATCGCTCGTGCATCGGAACCAAGAATGGATGCCTTCCGAGCCCAGCTCGCTGGCCCCAACCCCGCGTGTTCATCAAAAATAATCATTGCTATTTTTGATTGAAAATAGCTTACTGTAACCTTGCACTGGGCAATCCTGTAAAGCTAGCTCAATGAGATCAGTGTACCAAGTTTGATTGAGGCACTCTTCACCACAACTCCAATCCCCAACTGCTCAGCTAATGGAGCAAAACCAGTGTGTTAAAGAATTATTCAAATTAATTAATTAATATTCTATTCTAATTAATTATAATTGATTAAGATAAATTAATGACTCCCAGACTTGATTAGAATAATATTCAATTATTCAAGAACATGTGACTTAATTCAAACTAAATATCAAAAAATATAAATTAAATCTTCTCTTTTATATAAAAACGATTCTCTTTAAGAGTGTAACTTTTAATTCATTCCTTATATTCTTTTCCTTCTTTGTAATTGTTGTTGATTTATTAAAGTGTTTGTTAAATAATAAAAAGTCGATTCTAGAGAGATATTTAATTGTCTTTATAAATAATAAACTATTTTAATGGATTCTTAAGCCTCTTAATTACTAGTTCTTAGTCCTTAAACTTTAAAGTATTAAAATTAAATTTTAATATTCTATTTCTAAGACTTATTAGTTAATTTTGAATTAAAAATAATGTATTAATTCTAAGAGATTCCTTATCGCTAACTCGCTTAATAAGTAAGATAGCGGGATCTATACTAAAAGGGGATAAGTGATGTCTAAAACGGGTAAAGACTGTATTAGTCAGTATATTATTCAAATTAATTAATTATATTTAAATCAAATCAAATATTAATTGATTAAGATAGATTAATAGGTAAAATCGTTGATTTGATTTGAATAATAGCTATTATTCAAATCAAATCAAATCATTTGACACACTGAGCAAAACCAAATTGATAACCAAAATTCCAAAGAATGCACTCGCACCAATCGTACCGGCTCCACCAGTATATTCCACAGGCTTCTCAGGTTGGCCGTTAACAGCCGTCCCTGTAACATCTCCTTGCGGTGTCTTGGATGGGTTCGCAGGAGGAGGGCCTACGGGAGACCCTGCGGTGGGAGCGCCTACAACAGGAACGGTTCCTGGTGCTTCGGGTTTTGATGCACCCGGTGATTTTCCAGGAACGACAGCTGCAGGTGGTCCTTGCTGAGTACCTGGACCAGCAGGCACAAACTCAGTATAGGGGTTGCCACCAGAAGCTCCACCCTTATTCTGATACTGACAGGAGGACCAGATATTAATGGTTGACACTTTCCACATGGAACAACAGTCTCAACCGGAGCAACTGGTTCAGGCTTGCATGTTGGACAAACAGTCATGTTCTATACGGTTAGTGAATTCCTGGAAACTGGGGGAGATGAACCTACTCGATATGCTGTGATCTCTCCTAGAACAGCTCCCTTGCATTGACAGATGCCACAAGCGATTGTGGTTGTGAAGTATTCTATAGACATCAGTACACTGCTAGACGATGAAGTTCAATACTTACCAGTCTTGCCATCTATGACAGAAGATCCAACCGAAGGCGCCGAGGTGGCAATGAGTGGTGATGTGATTGTTTGGGTTTCGGTCTTAGTAGTGGGAACTTTGACGGGTCAGTAATCATTTCGAAGATTCCATTCTGGGACACTTACCAAGTACGCCATTGACTACGATATTGATGTTGATAATTGTAATCTGGATTGTAATCTCCACGCCCACGATTATAGGCACAACGGTTGTGACAGGAACTGATCCACTGGTACCCGTGGCTGATGGAACATCTGTCGAAGTACCAGGCAAGGTAGACAAGCTGGAAGATGCCGTGTTCGAACATACTGTAACTGTTAGCTGCATTGCCATCCTCATGATTTGAATGTACATACCATCGAAGTTGTGAATCGCAACAACAGGAACACAACTTGGAATCGAAGTTACAGGAACTGAGTAGGCAGCCACCAAAACATTATTCAACAAGCAGAACTGAGCATTCGAATTGAGAAAAGCCGCATTAGTCCACGATAAGCTTCCAAGTACCGGGTCGATAGAAAAGAAAGTCTGAATATCTGAAGGACCCTAAATAGTCTAGAACTAAAGAGGAGAATACCCAGGATTGACAACCAGTGCGGTAGTTGTAGTGGCGAAAGAATCATCAATTGCCAAACGATCATTGTCGATAGTGGATGCAACTGGTGGCAGCTCGGTACACGATTGAGTTGCAACCAATTGGCCATTGACCAAAGTTAGATAAGAAGACCCGCTTGTCACTTGACGTTTCTTTAAACCCGGTGCGACCTGAAGAACCAAGAAAAATGGGGCAGTTGGAGGAAGAGATGGTGTCGAGACGTCCGAGGTTGCTGATTCCGAGCTTGACAAGGTTGTTGAAGGTGCTGCGAATGTCGCTGGAACAGAGCCCGATGATAATAGTGACTCGGTCAACGATGACGAGACAACGGAGCCTGACAGCGTTGGAGAAGGTACAGTCAACGATGTCGAGACATCAAGAGACGTTTGTGAGAATGGCTCAGTTGTTGGCTGCAAAGTTGGCAGAATAGTCGGTACCGATGTTTCAAGTTCCACAGAGCTAGATGAAGGCGATGAAATGGAAAAATTGGACCAAGACATAGTAGAGAAGCCACGAGTAGACAAGTCTGTTTCAACTGCCGTTTGCTGATTGGAAATGCTCGACGAAGCAATCTCCGTTGGAGCGGAGAAGGAACAATGAAGTCCCGACATCAACACTACTACCAGTAACTGTCGGTACTGAGGTGCCTGTTGCTACAGAACTAGCCAATTCTGATGCTGGGATTGATGACGATAAGTCTCCTGTTGAAACCGCAGTGGCTGGCGGGATCGAAGCATCTGTGGAAGTGAGGGCTGATTGTGAGTTTTCTGAAGGTAGCGAAGAGAATGACTCAACAGACGTAGTCAGAGGATTACCAGCTGAAAGCGTTGATGACTCTGATACTGTCGAGAAGAAACCGGCAGATGTCGACAGAATGCCAGTCGAACCAGTCGAGTCTCCAACAGTAGATTGGATCTCCGACGACAGAGTTGATGAATCGACTGACGCAGTCAATGAGACATCAGCAGATGTAGATTGAGGAATTTCAGTCGAAGCAATCGAAGAGTCCAAAACGCTAGACTGGGTAGATACCGTGATAGAAGACTCAAGCGATGTGGATTGCGAAATGTCGGACAATAGCGTTGACGAGAGCACTTCAGAGCTTGAAGCGGATGGTTCAACCACTTCAATGGTAAACGGTTGGCTGAACTCGGACTGATAACCAGAGGTTTCAGTAGACAAAGCGGTGAATGTGTGTATGCCCAGAGACAATGGTGCGAAGAACAAGGCTGAAAAGGCGCCAGTGGGGTCGACGTCTCCAGCCCCTACAATGGCACCGCTTTCGTATATATTGACCACAGTAGCTGGCGATCCATTTCCCACTAACGCTGGTTGGAGAGAGCTGGTGGTCGGATCTCCATTTCCATTAGTCCCGAGAGATGGAACCACACCTGCGATGACGGGCGTTTGAGGTACGATGAAGATAAAGATAGACGAGCCTGCGCCAGAGATCTCGCCGTTGATGTCAGTCTGCTGGCCATAGAGAGGATTGAACCCTAGGGGCAATGTTGAAGTTGTGATAGCAAAGTTGCCGGAGTTATCAGTCGTGCCAGTTCCAATCTGAGCATTGCTTCCGTCAAATAACACGACAGTCGAGCCGGCCAGGGCTGCACCAATGATGGTAGGGGTCAAAATGGAAGTTGTCGAGTCTCCTAAAGTGCCGTCGTCGGAAGCTGGATCGAGACCTGTCAAGATAGGTGGATCTGGGACTGCCACAACAGTGATGGCCAGAAGTGCTGATAGTCCCTTAGCATAGGTATCAGGGTTATTGAAAATCCTATAGGTGTGGGCGCCAATTGGTGCAAATAAGAATATGGAGAAAGTTCCGTCGGGGTTGGTAGTTGTACTGGTTACCAATGCCCCTGAGTCAAAAAGGTCCACAACACTATTTCCCGTAGCTTTTCCGAGAAGTGTAATTGAGAACGATGATGTGATACAGTCTCCTAGGTTACCAGTGTCGGATGCAGGATCGAGACCAAGGGTTGGAGGTACAGGCGAGAAGATGAAAGTATATGGTGCTGACACTGGTGTCTGGACGCCATTGATATTGGATGTCCCAATAGCAGTAACTACGTACGAGCCTTCAGCAGATAGAAGAGGCAACTGGAAGGTAAAAGATCCGTCTGCAAGAGGAGAAGTAGTTCCGACCGGGGCGCCATTCAAAGAGATCTCGATTTGAGTGGTGAAATCGCCTATTCCAATCAAAACTGGATTTGCTACCGTTGTCTGACCATCGGTATTCGATACTCCATCATCTGTTTCTGGGCTGAGTCCGGTAATGATCGGGGGCTCGACCTGGCTCTGGATCGTCACAGAGGTAGCAGCGTTTGAACTCCCAACTGACCGGACCCAGAAACTAACAGTGTATTGCGTATTAGCGGTTGTTGTGAGAACTTGGGCGACCACCTCGGTTTGTCCAGCTGTCGAATCGACAAGAAGTCCATAGGTACCCGTGAAAGCGTTTCCAGTACCAGCGTCGGCGACTGCATTACCAGGTCCAGACACGCTGTACCAGGGTAAAAGAGCCCCAGTTTCGAACCCAGAATTTTCGATGATGTTCGCATTAGCAGGATCGTCGAGTATCACTGCCGAAAATTCATCGTAGCTGAAGCGGCCCACATCGTTTTGGGCGCTGATGGCGAGGATGGCGGAGTTCGACAGGGCGAGGAAGGCCGTGGACACGTGTGTGTAGGGAAAATCGACTATTGTACCAGGGACTCCACCGTTTGGATTGATGTAAAGAGTTTGCGGCGAACCAATTAAGAAGGTGCCTGCTGGAGGGGCCTGTCGTCGTTCCAAAGTATTGTGGTTGTCGTCGGCACTAGTGGGAGCGAGAAGTGCAAGGAAGCCGAGGTCATGGAGAAAACGAGTGGAGGTACGAGTGAACTTTCTGACACTTGTCAGTTTCTGAGGGTGAAAACAGGTGGCTACCCGAGATCTTTATATCACTGGAATGACTACATTTTGTTGATACCAGCCACCAGAGGTAGCCAAGAGGCTCCATTCCTTTACCCAATAGTCCTCACAGCTTAATTCTCTGCGAGATGGCGAGTGCTCAAGTAAGCGAGGATCCATTCTTCGGCTATCACTTTGCAATGAAAAATGGCTGGTAAAGAGCAACACTATACTACATACAAAATAGCCCTTGACAGCAACATAAATTGAGGCCGGGAAACTCAGTCGCGATGTGGAATGAATTTGTGGCTAGAGAATACTGAAGTGAGATGCCAAGATGTCTGAACAAGGCTGATGTGAAATGAAGTGGTTGCAAGGGAATGTTGATGTGAGACACCTGGATATCTGGAGAAGGCTGTGAAACTTACTCGCGGTGTGGAATGAAGTTGTTACTAGCGAATGTTGAGGTGAGACACCTGGACGAAAATAGTAGCCAAGAAATCACAACAATCCGACTACACCAGATAGTCAGATATAGTTCGCAATAAAACCGAATCAAGAACTTGATCCCAAACCCGCCCCTTGGCACAATTGCCACATTTTGTCTGGACAGGAAAAATTCGATGCAACTCGTATGCCTCAAGTCTGGATAGCAGGCTTTTCCCGTAAGAAACATGAGGTTGTGGAGGCGATAGAGTAGATGTTGAAGTAGTGAAGCAACACCGGTGCCAGTAAGTCCTGTCAATTTGAAAGATATAACTAATCATAACAAAATCTCGCCCATCATCTAAACCAAATCTTTGGTCAGTAAGGAGAATCTGTGAAGAAATGAGCCTGTAATCGTTCCAAAGAAGATTCGGTTGATTCTACTGTTTCAGGCATCTGTGAATTGTGAATCAAGTCTCCCAGTCTGAAAGTACCGAGTAGGACATATAGCTGTTAGAGTCAGTGTTCAAATTTCGGGCGCAATTCTATTTCTTTTCTAGGCTATGCACGAATAGATGGAGTTCCTGGGTGATGTTGTAAATATGAGCCATGACCGCTGAAAGTTAAGCGAGAAAATGGCGAAATCACTCTTCTTCATCTATACTTTCTTATGGCATTGCAAACGAGCCTCTAAGCTGCAAGCATTGTTACCATCACTCTTCTCTTGTAAGCCGTGTACATTTGGCATTCAGTGGGAGTCATGCGTGGTCATCGGAATCTTTTCAAGTGATTGCGGCATCTGTACGGCTCTAGGGCCATGTAGCTGCGGTGTTCACTAACGATTCTGGATTTCTATATTCTACAGCAGGCATAAAAAGCAGGTAAATCTCAGTCTACAATTTCGTGCTCTTCCCAATATCCGTCTTATACAAATGAATCACCTGGGCATTCATATACGAGAACAGTCCATGCTTCCCCAGCTCACCACCCAAACCACTCTCCTTATGTCCCGAAAAGAACGCCTCTGCCAACGGTCTCTCAAAGCTGTTGATCCACACAGTCCCAGCTTCGATCTGGCTCGCAATCCGATTGGCTCGGTCGGTATCAGCACAGTATACTGACCCTCCAAGGCCTGTCCGAGTATCATTGACTCGGGTCAGTAATTCTTCCTCGTCCGACCATGGCATCATTGGTACGATTGGGCCTGCAAAACGTTAGTAATAGACATCGCCTCGGAACTGTAGACACACCAAACGGCTCCTCCCGAACAATCTTCGAGTCATGGGGTGGATTATCCACAATCGCAGGCTAAATCACATATCCGCTTCTATCTCCCATCTTCCCGCCCATCGCAAAATCATATCCATTCACAGCGCAATCCTCAAAGAAGGTCTTGACGATATTATACTGAATCTCATTCTGCACCGGTCCCAGCATCAACCCCGTTTCACTCGTTGGTCCCACCTTCCACGACTGGATCACGCCCACCAAAGTTTTCTGCATTTCCTGGTAGATGTTTTTGTGGACGTAAAGTCGCTTGCTGGCGACGCAGATCTGACTAGAGTGGTAGAACGCACCAGCTGTGATTGCTTTGTTCAGCCAAGGCAACAAGATCCAGCTCGTCCTTAATATCCTCCCCGACGCTCTCCTCAACATCAAAGTTAGCCTGTTCTTTAGCAGAAAACTTCTCTTTGGTAATCGATGCTGCAAACTGTCGCCAGTTAGAAGTGTACAAACAAGGCACCTTTGCCCGGGTACATGCCTTATGCAAGTAAGCCGAAAGTGTCTCATTAACCCACACCGTCCCGTCTAATTTCGCCCAAAGGTAGGGAGAAATAAGGGCACCGGGCTTTTGCTGTCGGAGAAACAGTTGCCTCAAAGGCAAAACAAATACAATATACAAAAGCAATAAATTACTAATCGCCTTTAGGATAAAGCGGATGTTGTTCTTATACGCCCTAGATTGCTACTAACCCTTGTGATATTAAACATAGATCATTAGTAGCTTCTCCCAAATAAATAGGTGGCGCTGCCGAGCATTATTGAACCACATCGCTAAGAGCAGCTCGGACGCTCGCAACGGTGGGCCGCCGGGGATATGACATAACACTAATAACGGCTTTAGGAATTCTTGGGCATTTGACTCGTAAATATTCATGGCCTTAGGATATAAGATTATGCTCCTATCCTTAGCCTTCGTCAAGAACATGGCCTAGAGCTCAGCATTGCCTTAAATCCGCCGGAAGAGAGCGAGCTTAGCACCCTCTAAGAACTCGGCATTACTAGGATAAGAGAGCCACAAACCTCCAAAATCTTCCAGATTTAAGTCGTCCTTTAGTCGCTACGATTCCATAGGAGTCAGGTCTTTTGCTTAGAACAAGAGCTTATTATAAAGCAGGGCATAAGCCCGTTAATATTCGGAAGCCACTAAGTCGGAGATTTACGACATCTATAATTCTACCCCGCGATATTCTACCGTCTACTTATCCAGGGACTACCGGGCTTAGTACTTAGCAATTGCAACCTTTCTAACCTTAAACAAGTATAGCCTCCATTATAGAATATACCTAAACAGTGTCTCGGCCAGCTATTAGAAGAACTTCTTACAGATCTTAGTAAAAAAAACGGGGATTTGATCTTTATCGTCCTGCTCCTGAAAACAAGCATAATTAAAGAGCACGAGCTAGGCAGTCTAGGTCAGAGCTAACAAGTGACTGTTAAAGTTTCCCGGTTCCTCCCACAACCCTTAGCCTTTCCCACGGACTTTCCTACTTAATATAGCGCAGATACTCAAGACGGGCGATTTAAACAGCACGCTGCCAACAGTATAGTAGATCAGGGCCAAGTAAAGTCGCCGAATAGCGTGCTTTAAAGCTAGCTCAGCTTCCTCTTTATCCTCAAGAGTTAATACATTTATAATCTCATCTATGACCTAGATCTACTAAGCAGTTAGTTAGTTAACATCCCCAGGTAATATCTAGTCTAGCTGAACCCGGGTGAAATGACCGCTTTCATAGTATACTACTTAGTAGTAGTATACTAATAGCTGTTTTATAGTAGTGAAGTAAGTTACTAAGGTCGAAGCATTCTTGAAATACCGGAACTTATCTGCTTTACCCGACGCCCTAGTATAGAATTCATTCAAGATATTAGCCCGCTACTGTGTCATTTTCCGGTCTGGCGAGGTGTCGCTACATAACCGATATACGTCTCTTTAAACAGCCTTAGCTGCAACTAAAATCCGAACGAGATTGGGATCCTCCGTATTTTCACTACTCGCATTAAGCTCTTTCTTTGGTGGCAATTTGTACGAGCTCTAAATCTCCTCGTCCTTCAGCGTAATTATATAGGATGAAAAGTGCGTCAAATCGTGTAACTATGGCACCCTTTCCGACCTTGAATCTCCAATATCCTGGACTACAGTTGCTTGCTCCTCAAGATCACATTTCACATCCTTATAATCCTGTTCCAATTTCTTAAACAAATCCTTCTCGGATTGTGTCAAGGGAATAAAATCACTGGCTTAGTCAAACACCTCTTCCTTCTCTTTATTATCTATCACTACAAAGTAATTAATCCTCCTATGCCCTGTGAAATATGTCTAAAGCTTGACCTCTTTCTATAGTGTAATCTTTTCATGGACTGCGGCCTTGATTTAATGGACTAAAGGCATATGCTTCCTCATCTCACGGAAATGACGAGTACTATACTAGCACTCTAGCTGTAGGCAGTAAAAGCTACTATAGCAAGCCAAGTGCTCAATCACTTGATATTGGTCCTCGATTCGAGGCTTATGCTCTCTTAGCTCTTTAACTGTCCTTAGATTATAGCTGCTTAAGAGCTGGACTGTAGTTTTGAGCTCTCCACCCGAGAGTCGGTGTGGCTCTGCTCGCAAGTGACGCTCCTGGCTCGCGCGCCTAGGAATGATACAGGACTTTCAGACATGGCACACGACTACTCGGTGCACCGGATTATATAAAAACATTATGCTCGTACGTAAAGGGAGTCGAATTTGGGACGGAAATGGTAGTATAGGAAAACTGGTGTCTTACTGAATGGTGTCTTACTAGAAACTGCCTTAGTCAGCGGCGCTCGGGCCAATCACAGCACCCGCATTTTGGTGTTTTACCGAAACACCACGCCCACATAAGAGGTAGTAATTCGCTAAGGAAGCTTTATAAGTTCTCTTGTCTTTAAGTAGTAATCCCGGATCACGGGATATCGAGGGGTTTAATTAGTCCTCTATAACTTGTAGGCACTCTTTGACTTCTCTAATAAAGCTCGAGGGTCGAGTCGGCGAGACACTGGCGGTAAGTCGTATAGAGACCTTTGTCTTAGGGGAATTGTCGAGTGCCGCAAGCCTAGCTTGCCTCTAGCGGTAGTTATTTATGTTTATAAGAGTATCCCTTTGTTTTATATTAAGTTAATGAGATTTAACGATTAACTTATTAAAACAGTTAATGTCGACGAAGACTTACTAGCTAAAGTACGGCTAAACGGGCATATTTAATAGCTATTCTAGCCGATTACGGTTCTTTATATATAACTGCTTTAAGTCGTTGTTGGGATAGCCTTAGCTGAGGGGCATTCTCTTACTCTGACAGCTTCCAAAGATAGTCGTCTCTCCTGGCCAAATGAAGCTTGGTTTCATACCTTGCCTCCTGGTTTCGTACGAGTAATGCTTATACGAGCTACGGGGTTTGGTACTTGATGTATTTAAGGTAGCTTTTCCCTTTCGTACGAAAGGGACACACGGAATATACTTCATCAAACTTCACTTGTTGTATTCTTTGTCACCCTGATATCAGGTATCGAACCTTGGTTAGATACCAACAGTCGTAATACTCGAGGAACTTTTGGCTAATTAAGACGTTAGTGTTTCTTAAGTCAGTTATTAGAAAGGGGAAGTTAATTCGCCGGCGGTCGATCGTTAAAGTAAGTAAGACGGCCGTATTAATTGGCTTACCTTTCTTATTATAGTTAATTAAGACGATTAATTAAGGGAGGGATATAAAGGAAATATTAAATTACTTAACAAGTTAGTATATAAAAGAGGTTTTAATAGTATCGAAAATATTAGCTCTACTATTAATATATATAAGTGTCTTAGTAAAGAATTTATTCCTTTTTAGTTTAATATTAATTAAGAATTGTCGTCCTTTAATAAAAGTATAGAAATTAAAAGCTAAGTCTTTTTATAAGTTGTGGCTTATATTAAAGTATAAGTCTTTATTACGGCTTAAGAGTTTTTTAATAACTTGTTAGTCTCTAGATTTTCGTTGACGACTAATTAAGAAATCGACTTATTAAGAGCTTAGTCTCTACGGCGCTTAAGACAGTTACTAGCTTAATAGCCGGTCTTACTATAATAAAGACAAGTGTTAAAAGAGACGTCCCTAAGTGCGAGAGGAAGTACAAGGGACTTAAGTTAGCGTAAGACAGGCGAAAGAGAGGGCGTACACTAGCGGACATTTGACGACTATCTTAAAGTCAAGGTCGGGGGACTCTACGCCGTAATAGCCGGCGTAGGGGAAGTAATACATTAGTTCTCCTTCTTTAAGATATTACGCGAGTTATTAATATTAACGGCTATACTAGACTAAGTTTTGCGAGTCAAGGCGGCCTCTTTTAAAGTAATATTACGGCTTTCTTAGTCTATAATAGCTAGAAATTCGTCAAGAGTAATATAATTATTATTTATTTTATACTTCTTAATATAAATTATACGTTTAAGAGTCGGGGATACTTTCTTACTAATATCGTCGAACTAGCGGGCGTGGGTAATTTTACTTATAACCGCGTATAACGTGAATTTAATCTGGAAGTCGTTATATATTATATTACTTATAATAAGTTAGTTATATAGTCTCTTAGTAGTTTAAACCTAATTATAGTCGAAGAATCGCTAGTCTAACGCCTTTAATACGTTAGTCGCTATATTAAAGGTTTTAGTATAGTTAAGATCTATATATTAAAAGATAATAATCTTAACTTCGCCGGCGGTATATTAAAAGTAAGCCTTAATTTAAAACATCTCACTCTTAAAGTTACTAAAGTACTCTTTTAAGAATAACTTTATATTTATCTTTTAAATATTATATTTAATATCTCCTTTATAATTATTAAAAGGGAGTTAGGGGTATTTAACCTTAAAAGGCTCTACTACTAAAATCGATATATCTAACTTCGGCAAGTAATAGTCGGCGGTTAGCTAAAGGTTAGTAGTAAGAGCACAAGTTAATTAATTAAAAGAAGGAGAGGGAGTACAAGTCTCTTAATAGGGGTTATTAATAATATATTAAGTGAGGGCCTATATAATAGCGGCGGCGATAACAGAGCTAATAAAGTCCTTAATTAACTAATTTACCTTAGCTTATTAAGCAGGGGTAAGGCCTTTTATATTAGTAGGCTCTAGCGATACGTTAAAGAAGCGCTAAGGTTTATCTTCTAGGTCTAAGTCAAATCCGTTAAAGCTCTCTAGTTCCTCTAAGAGAGTCTCGACTAAAAGGATAGGGATATCGTTAAAGCTTAACTGTAAAGGGGCGCTTCTTTCTCTAAAGCTTCGCCGACGAGGGGGGAAGGCCGGCAGTAGTAATAAAGTGAGGTTAAGAGGTGTTTAAAGTTATTAATCGATTTGTTAATTAAATATATGTTCGAAATAGGGGCGCGCGTTAAGTTACGGCAAAGGAAGTTAACCGCGAGAGAATATCTAGCTTTCTCTAAGACAGTTTATTACGAGGGCAGAGAGGTACTTATTTATTAAATAAGCTAAAGTGTTAAGGCTTGTTATTAACTTATTATATGGGTAAGTCGACAAGGCGCAAGACTAAGTGAAATATAACGCTTTATAATGAAGGGGTGTTAGTCTTTTCTTATATTACGGCTAATAAGAGGTTAATACGGCGAGTTAACTTTAACTGTGTATTTAGGCTTTTAATTACGCTCAGAATCGAGAAGAAAAGACAAGGAGGAAAGGAGAGTTCTCTATAAGGGAGGTCTCGAGTATATATACATAAGGGACCCTCTTAATAAGGCCTAGCGTAGTCGAGTGCCATTCACGTCAATATGTCGCAGGCTCGCCACTTAGTCTTCCCTATTAGGATTAGCGCCGTCGCATAGCCAGCGATGCTACAGGCCCGTGTCGGTTAGAATACGAGGCGCATCGTAGGTCGTAACACGAAGTAAGTACGTCGATAACCCCTTACTGGGACAAGCTAGAGTTACGCTAACACTTATCTAACTATTGCCTAAGTAAGATAAGTGAGAAATTAAAGGCATCCTTGGCTTTAAAGATTATATAAAATAAGTTATTTTATTATATTAAATAGTTAGGCGCTGACGAAAACCTGGAGTAGTATTTATACTTAAACACTATAATAGCTCTGTATATAATTAAGAGGTTCTACCTAGAGTATCCTAATGTTAAAGGCCCGCTAAAAGCTCTCCTAAAAGGGCTAGAAGCTTATAACGCTAGTATCGACGACTATAACGACCTAAAAGACAATATAGTTATAACTATAACTACGCGGACGTAGCTTTTTAGGAGGGGGGGGGGGGGGGGGGAATGTTACAACTTACAATATGCCTTGTATTTTAACTAACACAGGTTTATAATATCGCTGGCTATACGACGGCGCTAAGCCTAATAGGGAAGAATAAGTGGCGAGCCTACGACATATTGACGTAAATGGCACTCGACTACGCTAGGCCCTATTAAGAAGGTCCTTCGTGTATATATACTCGAGCTCTCCCTTACGAAGAGCTCTCCTTTTCTCCTTGTCTTTTCTTCTCGATTCTAAGCATAGCATTAGGCCCGAATACAAAGCTAGAGTCCACTCGCCGTATCAACCTCTTGCCAGCCGTAACACTATCCCAGAGAATTGACGGCATTCTAAGTAGCCCTAAATGCTTCTTCATAGCGATTCTGCCTCTATATAACCACTGAAAGCCTCATCACAGCTCGCCATCTATCTGCAGCTTCTGCACCGGGAAGTAAAGAACACATCTGGCCACCTACCCCCCAACGAACGAAGAATATTAGAGGGCCTTGATATGCTAGCTTTCGTCCGCAGGTGCGAGAAGCTCAGGGAATTCCCCAAGCGGACTCATAGATTCCCAAAGACCATGTAACAGAGGCGGATCAAATATTCGTTTCAATTGGTTCCGTTTTAGTTGACGTTCGTGGCCTACATAAGCGTAGTTACGATATAGTAAAGTATATTCGAGGACAGTAAGACGCAGCATGTAAATAGGCCCAGCCACGAGCGGCGTAAACTCTTTCGCTATTCTAAACGTGCCAGCAGCGAAAACAATTAAAACTCGCTAGGACTTCCTAATGTATCTGCAAATTATTATTGCCATAATACAATCCAGATTTCGATTCTATTATCAATGTCGTGCTGAGAAATTCCAAGTTTTAGTGTTTTACGGCACCTACCCACTACATATTAGTTTCCGTAACAACGCGCAACACAAAACGACCGAAGTCCTGCGCCATTTGCCTCACCAACTCCAACAACTCCAGCACATCACACTCATAGCAATGGAAACACTAGGAATGCAGGAAGCGTATACGACGGTCGAATCATAGCTATCGAGCATTAATAGCTAAACAGTTGCAGATGGCTCAGTTAGGGCCTTAGGATGGAAAACTGCATCCTCTGCGCCGCCTTCCCCACCGCAGTCGCGACGGCGCTCCGCCACGCCAAATCTCTATCGCCATCGAGGCCGAAAACGAAAGCGCACAATATCCGAGCCGAGTATTATCTCCCAAAAGACCTTTAACACACCGCTCCCGTTCCCAAAGCCCGATACGCACTCTGCGGACATTGCTTGCTGCGGCAATATTGATTGTAAGCTCTTCCTTTACCTCCTTTCTGCTCCCCTTTATATTACCTAACAGATCAGAAGAGCACGTTAATAGTCCCGAATGCAGGCAATAACACCTTACAGCGTGCTCTGCCTTACTACAACCGTCTTCTTCCTCTTCTTTACCTTCTTCCGGTTCGGTATATTCAATTTTAACTCCCTGCACATGGAAGATATCGACTTTATTAACGGCTGCTCGTACTTTATTATCGTAGGACTGATCTTCCTCGGCCGACAGAATGATTTAATGAACTTCCAGGTCGTTATGCCGATTTACATTTGGAGTGCTATTATGCTTCTACTAATTGGCATTGGTTCTTTAAGACGTTCTTCCTAGGAATATACTGGAGATACAGGCAAGCGATGAGGTTTCAAAGAGAGGCGATATGGAAAGTAATAAATTGTCGAGAAGAGACAGTGGGCAATGCTGATGCCGGGGGGGGGGGTTGCGGAAGAAGGGGGCGCAGAAGAAAGAATTGAGGAGACGCCATTAAGGAAAGATGGAGGGAGGATAGGATAAGATGCTCAACGTCTTGCTAAAGGATGAATTTGGGCCAGGTAGCCAGATTTATATAAAAGCCTAAGGTTATCTTTAAACATCGATTCTCTAGTCAAGTATGCCTCCTATAATAGCGACGCCTCATAGCTGGAAAAGGCGGGGGCAATCTTCCAACGGTCGCTTTGGACAGGGAAGCAGGTTTGCAAGCGACTGTATATGACTAGACCAGAATCCTGGTGAAGACAAACGCGGTGATGGCTTTATATAGAGGCTTCCCCTAGTGCGAAGTCATCAAACTCTGTACCTGTAAACTTTAGCGTAATATTAAGACGTGGAATGAAGAAGAATTGGCTCCGCTCCATGATGACAAGCGGTACCTTGGGGTACAACCAGGCAAGGGTGCACAGCCAAGAAGCGGAGCCCGCTTAAAAAAGTTATCTATAAAATTAGAGACGCTTAATTCGCCTTCTACTGTACCTACTTTCAATCTCTATGTATTCTATAATAATAGCTGCCCGAGAGACGACAGAAATCTCGGGACATCTCAATTTGGCATAAGGCCGTTTATGAAAGCTATCTGCCTAGGAGATTTCTCTTCGAGCTACGTAAATCCTTCCAGAATATTTCTCCTGGATTGTGACGTGCAACAAAATGCGAGGACAAAGACAGTGCTAGCACAGCTGATCCAGCTCAAGGATTGTCCTAGGACAGTTATACTAGCACATGTTGCGTCCCAAGTCAAAAAATCTAGCCCAAAGATTGTGCCAGCATAAATAGGCCAGGACACTCCTTGGGCTAAAGTAGCTAGCACACCGAAGACCTTCCAACGAGCAAGTGGAAATGCGAAAAATCAAGTTCGCATGGTCGCCATACCACCATCCCGCGACCACACCACAGCTACTTGGCAGATATCCTGGAAGCTAAATTACTCCCAAGATCTTTCCTTCTGGAAGCCGCAGTGGTCCCATGAGCCTACATGCTTCCAGGAATTTTTCTCCTGGGATCCATCCCACTCCTGGAAGCAAATGGGTTCCCAGCGTGAGAAATAAAAATCAACTTATTCAATTTAATCATAATTAAATCTGATTTGATTTGATTTGATTTTGATTAAGTAAAACCCAGGCTTGATTTGATTTGATTTAATTAGAAATCAAAATTAATCAGATTTAATCAAAGAATTATGTGCCTTTTAATTGTAAAGCTTATTATAGCAGATAATTTAAATTAATTATTAATTGAGTAATAAGTTAGTAAATTGTTAAGCCAATGAAACTAAGAAACTAATAATATAAATATAAATCAAATTGTTTACGTTATTTATATAATTTAAACTTAACTTATTAAAAGATTCAAAACTGATTATTAATATAAAAGCTAAAATAATCCAGAAAATAATATAAATAAGCTTAAATTATTAGTTTATAAGTTAAAAAAATAATATATATTAATAATATAGCTCATTAAGTATTAAATTACTAAAAAATCTAAAATCTAATTAAAAATAACTCTTATTATTATTACGGTTTTCGTCGGGATTTATCGGTTATTTACGGTATTACTATTAAGTCCGATAAGTCCGAATTAATCAATTTAATTATGATTAAATTGATTAAGGCTTGATTTGATTTGATTAGGTTTCAAAAACACTTGATTTGATTTGATTAAGTGACTCTAATCAAATCAAATCATTTCTCACGCTGTGGGTTCCTAGAATCATCTACAGCGTTGTGAAGAATTTAGTACTCATTCAAATTTAAAATGATTTTCTTTTGTGAGACTTCACTTTCACATGATTATTCTCCTTGGAATGAAACATCCTGCATTTGCAGTAACAACAGATCTGATCACTTGATGAACCAAAAGTAAGCTTCGTGGATCTTGACGTTAAACCCTTGGAGTTTGTCTAGATTGATATGCCGGGAGAGTCAGAATCCACGCATTTTAGTCGGAGAATTGACCTTCAAGAGGTAGAACTAGAACTAAAGCCGATACTCAGTACTAGACTTTACTTCCGTCATGTGAGTTCCGGAAGCTTTGTTCACCATCCAGCCCCAATGAATCGTCACGAGCAATTCTAAACGCAGTTTCTCATTACCAACCCCCCGATTAAACTGTTGACAATCTTAACATTAATAGCACATTGTTAACCCTCATCATGCCTTCACTCAATTAAGAGCCTCAAAGTTCTCACGCCCTGGCCCAGGTATAAGCCCAAATATACTTCCCATCTAGATATCCAGCCATTCCAAGACTATTCCCCGAGCAAGTGTACTTCACTACTGTTTCACTCCCATACTGATCTCCTACCGGGAAGTCCAACTCGATAGGATCTCCCAATCCCGCAACCAAAGTAAGAGTCTTCACCTCACCACTCGAACGTCCATTCACCCAGCTGAAGCTGCTCCCATCACTTGCTATTGTCACAAGCCCTGATACGGAGCCATCTATGTCGATAGAAGTGTGGAACCCGAATCCACCAGAATCACCATCATAGTCAATGGTCAGGTGGTTCATGTTCATGGTGCTGGACATGTTAGTTTGAATATGCATGTCTGAAGAGCCGCCAACGTTGAGGTTTGAGATTGTAACCGCTTCGACTCCTGTCGATACGTGCGATGCCAGGTATGCCTGCATAGATGGGATGTCGAGGTTCCAATCCCCAATTAAGCACGGATCTGAGCCTCTTGGCACGGGAGTTGGGGTGGTTGACTGAGACGAACTAAGCGAACTGGTGGGAGTGACTGATGGAGTTGCGGATGAACTTTCAGACGAGCTCGTGGATGAAATTGGCGAGCTTGGCGCACAATCATTGACACCCCGTTTATTGGAAGGGCCTTTGTTGGAGCACTGACACCCTTCATCCTTGGAAGTTTGAGCAGCGACCAGACTGACAGTCCCCTCATCAACGTTGTCGGTCGATGTAACCAAAACCAAAATTGTGGCGGAGTCTCCGTCATTGCACTCCACAACCAACGTCCCCTCTGCGCTAGAGACCGGGGCATTGGGCATCTTCATCCACATACCGCCTTGTTGATACGAGACTCGAACATTCGGCAACTTAGTCGTATAGTAGATCGTGACCGTCTGTCCAGGATCCAAATCAAGTGAGAATATCTCCATCTTGAACGTCCCAAACGTCAGGGTTGCAGTATCGTCATTGAAAGCGGCGCCGGTCGTTGGGACTGCTCCTACTGGTATGTACCCGCCGCCGGAATCTGCGATCTTACCAAGGGAGTATTGCTTCGCGAAAAGGTGAAAGTCATCTGCGAAGCTGGCATACGCCAACCTTGATCTCTCCTCCGGCAAGCTGTCACTGTATGCCTAAGAAATAACCCATTGGTGTATCCCCACTGCTCCCTTCGACTGCTCCATCGCTTGGAAAAACTGCTCCGTTGAATAAGGATTCGTCTCCGCATAAATCGGCTGGTCGATATTGAACAACGCATCACGCTCCCATTCCTGATTGACTGTAGGATAGACCCAATTCATGAAATACGCGGCTGTACCCTCAACCCACCAGGAACTCGCATCCGTAGGAAGGCCTAACATCGTCTGTTGCACACAATGGTACAACTCATGAGAGAGGGCTTGCATTCTATAATCTTCGCTCAGGTCGTTCCAAGGCTTGAATATTTCAAGCTGACATGGTCCTGAGGGATATTCGGGACGATAAGTTGCCGCGATCGTCTTCGGAAATGCTGGATCTGGGTCCAGGAAATCCGTCAAAATGACAACGATATCTGAAAGTTGAGCTTGGAGGGTCTCGTATTTCCAAACTGTGCTAGAAACAGCTTCGAGGATTTGCCCTGCAGCCGTGTCGACATAGGTTGGATTTGAGCTTAAAGATTCAGTGACAGCGAGTCTGAAGTTTGGACCGCCAACGTTCTGAGGTTGTGGAAACCCGCCGTACATAAAGCATTGTGCATCGACAGTGAAGGCATCACCCGGGGTAAGCGAGGGCCAGAATGAAGCGCAATTGATGGACTGACCCTGCACTCGTACTGCGAAAAGGGCTGCGGAGCAAAGAAGTACTGCTTGAAACATTTTGAATGATTGTGAGTTGAAAAGATCTGGCAAAGGCAAACAAGAGAGAAGCAGCATCAGTAATTATACAAGAAGCCTCCACGAGCAAGTTACACCGCCTCACTGAAACAGTGCAACAAGTCCCAATTTTTGTAGACTTAGCCAAACCTTAGCTGAGCAGAAGCCTCCACCAACATGCTGAAGCCTCCACCAAAATGCTTCAGCCCCACCAAAATACTTCAGCTTTCAGCCTTGTGGAAAGTGCCAATTCTCAACAACTCCAATCACACCACGAGGCTGCCGCCTTTCGGACATGGCTTATGAGGCGGGACAATTTGAGACCATAGTAACTATGCAGGTATCCCTTCGTCCGGTGAGACATTACCCAGCGCTAAGCAGGGGAGATACGGGCCCGTTATTAACAAACCAGGGAAGGGCATACTACATTATTTTATGTACCTTTATATACAAATTTCCTAATAAGGTATAGGCAATTAATGAAAATTTGCCTAACACTCCTTTACCTTACACAAAAAAACATTACAAAAGTCGTATTTATTATACGATCTCCTTAAGAGAGTTTGTACTAGCTTTCTTAATACTTCTTACTATTTCCTTATAAAAATACACTAAATATAGTAGTTCCGTTTAAGAAACTTTTTCTGAAAGTATATATATAATAAGTCTAAATTAAAGAGCCTCTTTCCTCTAAGGTTAATATATAATTAAATAAGTTATACCTTTATTAAATAAGCTAAAAACTTTTAGTATAACTTTATTTTAAATTACAAGTAATTTAATAGCTATTAATTAATAGTATATAATAAATATAACTGATATATATTAATGTAAGCTATATTAAGTAACTAATAAGAAGATGCCACTAATTTCGTTTAATAGCTTTATAAGCCTTATATACTTCCCTAAATTAATTAGCTAAATTAACTCTTCTTATATAATAGTTATAATTATTAATAAACTGCGAAATCTTTGGCTCTTTCATATACTCTTCCCTAAATATATATTTAACAATTCGGCTATTAGTTAATGTCCTTCCTAGCCTCTTTTATAGTTTCTTTTAAAAGTCGTCTACTTAATTTATAGTATAAATATTACTTAGAGCTAAATAATATTTTTGTCTTATTATACTACATAAAGCGTGCTTTTTATCACTTTTATATATAAGGTGTTTAATAAAATAAAGCTAATGAATCGTTTCTTTAAGACAGTAAAATTTAATAGTAATTATATATATAGGCGAGTAATACTAATAGCACTATAACTATAATTCTAAAGCTCTTTAAAACGGGGTATAAAAGTAAGTAATTATTAAGATAAACTAATAGGCGTTTCCGTAATAAATAGAGCATTAAAAATTATATAAGAGACCTCGTAAAAGTTAACTTTAAATACTTGAATAGAAACTATAACCCCTTAACTTTAGAGCTTTATACCTAATATATATATACCTATAATCTACGATTCTATATATCTTATACCCTTACTTAATTAACTTATTTAATATTTTATAAGTATATAAGGATCTAATATAAGTTAAGAGGGGCACTTTAATATATAAAAGCGAGATACTTACTTTGTAAAACAACAAATCATAAGCTTATTAATATTAACTTTAGTAAAAGGAGAGTAATAATATTAGTATAAAGCTTTAATTTCTAAAGTAAGAGGCTCTACTTTAAACTACAGTTTAGTAGTTTAAAGTAAGTAGTAGCTAAGGCGCTTGTTATTTTTAATAATAAAGATATAATAATATCTCTTAAATTCTTTATACTAAACAAGTATAATATAAGCCGAAATTAAATAAATTAGACTCTTATTGTTAGTCCACAGGTCCTTGCATAAGTATACTTTAGTCTGGAAAAGGGGGTGCGGGTCAAAGTCAGGGGTCGGAGCCTAGCCGGACTAGTTTTGGTGGATATTTAGTAAGGTTTTGTAGTATATAATCTAACTCTCCTCGCACTCTCTTAAATAATATATAAATTTGTAAATTATATATTTATTACTTTATTATTATACTCGTATTAAAATATATTTATATATATAGCGTAGTACTTAAATCGGTACTATACTAATATTAATTAGTAGCAAGCTTGTATTATTAACTTTACTATAGATAGAAAAGGTTTTAGGTTATAAGGTAAAAATCGATAACAAACTTTAGAATACTTTATTATATCTTTAATAAGGCACTTGTATAAAGGCTAGATTTAATAAGGATTAATTAAATTCTCCCCCGAAACTCGCCCTAATACTCGAAGTATATCGAGGAAATTATAATAATATTAATAGTTACTTTACGAAGATTATTAAGTTAATATACTTAAATTTAGAACTTTGGACCTTCGAGAAACTTATTCGGGAACCTACTAAATTATTTACGAATCGAATCTAATATAAAAGCGAATACTTTAGACTACACGCTAGAGCCAGAATTAACTTCGGAAATATTTAATAATACGGTTACACTAAGAGAAACACTAAATCTTGGTTTAATTTTTATAAGAGACGTAATAATATACTTGCGGAAGTTCCGAGAGTTCTTTTATAATAGTAACACTAAGGGAAAATTCCTTGTCTAAGATTTTTAGGAGTATTTTAAGGATTAAACGACGAACAAGTTTAAGTTAATTAAAGTAACGAAGCGTAAACACCTTAAAAACGACTTATAAGCTTTTAGCATATTTATATAACGAGAAAAGGGAATAAGGACAGTAAACAGGAAACGCTCGCCCACTACTATCCGAGAAGACATCTCTGTTGGAGTCCTTAGAATCCTGGCTCATTGATCTTGAACTCGTCCATACGAAGATCATACCTCCTGGTCCCGAGCCCATTTCAGTGTCTTTTCTGCGCCTCTTCCATCAGATACTGAAAATCGTTCTCTTGGGGGCACTAGACTCCTCACCAGATCTTCACGCAAAGCTGCGGGCCGGAAACGACCGGTTGCAGGGTGTAGCTAGCAATGTGGATGAAAGATTAAAGGTTTATGAAACGTGCAGTGGGACTAGAAGTAGTCGAGGGGAGTGATCTAAAGTACGCTGATATTTATGGCGAAGTGGCGCTATCTTTCCGAGCCAGGCAACTGATTCCTGTCATTTTCACAATCAATGGAATCCGCGGACATCACAGCTAGCAAGACGTTTCTTACGTGCACGATGGACTTGTACTCGGACGCACTGGGACACGGGCTAATTCAAAAACTTTGTCACATTTGTAAACTATCGGCTGATTTCTTCACAGATTCAGTCTTCTCACGGAGATCTGACTGTTATAGTCACAATGTAAGGGGAACCCTAAATTCCACTTGGCGAAGTCATTGCCACATTTCTTCTGCGTGAACTAAGGGCCTGTGGAGGTTGAAAATATCTACGTTTGCCATTCCCAATGCTCGTCAATTGCCAGTGATCGGAGCCGTGGCTGGCTGATCGCTGTGAGGAATCTTCTTGTCCTCGCTAAACATTTTAGAGAGGACGTCGTCGGACTTCTTTACCACGTTCTTCGCGGCCTCCTGCGCAGATATGAGGCCGAGAGAGCCGTGGACCATACTGACGGCACGACCGTCGATAATGTCGGAGGTGAAGGTGTCAATGTTGACCGTGTCCTCCGAACGCACCATCTCTCGAGCACGCACTGTGTTGAGGATGTGCATTTCCTCAGGAGAGAGGTACGCCTCAAGCTCTTTGGGATCCTTCGCAATGCCGGAGATCTTCAGGTCTTCGACCCTTTTCATGACGGCGTCGCGCTTGGCGGCGTCCACAGGTGCGAAGGCTTTCAAGCAGAACTCAACTGTTTTGGATACTTCTTCTTGAGTGAGCTTGCCGTGGACGTCGGCAGTCCCTTGAATTACTGCGATTCGTCAGTAACGATTGGGGTTGAAGGGGATCTGCTCAGATCAACCGAGACACTCACTTGGTCTGAAGTGGGCAAACGCGCGCTCAAAGCCTGCTTCGTCCCAGTCACTAAGTACAGGGTCGTCATGCTCCCTGATTTGCTTCAGTGCGCTCAGGACGATGAGCAGGAAGCGAGTGTAGCCTTCAGCAACCTTTTTCGAGTGCCACTCGAGAGCTTCGTGTTCGCTGCATTGGCCATTGATAGAGGCGCATATAGTTGCGGCAGCCGAAAGCCCACTAGCCACAGCAAGGTGGGCGCCCGACGAGAAGAAAGGGTCAATAAAGCAGCCAGCGTCGCCCACAATGCGAGCGTTGTAGTTTACATAGGATGAGGCACTATATGACCAGTCGAATGCGGCTTTGATTTCAGAAACAAGCGAGGTATCCTTGAGCATTGGCCCGAGTATTCTAGGCACAGATTCCAGCATTTTCAGTTAGCATTCCTTACCGCCTGGAGAGCCCATCTCCTTCTTCTTGCGGGTAGCGATCTCCTGGTTTATGACCACGCCGACGGACGTGGTGTTGTTGTGAAGAGGAATGAACCAGGCCCAGCCGCTGCCATCTGGAGTATGAAATATCAGCAAGATTTTCGACTGACGAGGCAAGAATGCAAACCTGAGAGAGCCTCGAAGTAAGGCACGCCCTCCTGTGGCGTCCCTAGACCGTAACGTCCGGCGCCTTGCCAGTAGCCCCAGCTGGCAACATTCTTGAGACCCTGGTTGAAATGGCGATTCTTGAGGTATTTTGTGCTCATGATGCCCATTCGACCGCTGGCATCAACAATGTAGTCGAACTTAATTACGCCCGAGGTGCCGTCCTCCTTGCGCGTCCAGGTAGCTGACACGGGGCGGCCGGGGTGCTGAGTCTTGTCGTCGGCGGTACTTGGGCCTTCGTGAGGCGCAAAGTCAATGGCAGTGACCTTGACGCCGTCGAAGATTTGAGAGCCGCTCTTGCCCGCATGTCTGAAGATGAGGTCGTCGGCCTCGGAGCGGATGACGTTCCATGAATAGGCGTTTGGGCCACCGGCGCCAACGAAGTCGGTATCTGTGCCGCATTAGAGATCTGATACCGGTTCGTCGAGAACGCTTGTCGACTCACAAGCTGGGTCCTTATTATTCAATACGAAGGCTGCACCAATCTGTGCAAGTATGATTGTCAGTTCTGCCCAGCGAGTTTGGTCTGGCCCTTTGTGACGTACCTTCTTGTAGAAGCCATGAGCAACGAAAGTCGAGTCGAGGTCGACAAATCTGAAGAAATGGCGCAAGGATGGTAGCATGCTCTCTCCTATATGGTATCTACGGATGGTTTAGAACCAAGTCCCTTGACCACTGGGGTGGCATTCGTCTGGCTACGCTCACCTGGGGAACTTGTCGCCTTCGAGGACGACTGTGTCAATTCCCTCGCGGGCCAACGCCGAGGCTGCGTACGAGCCGGCCGGGCCACCACCGACGACCAGGACTCGAGTATACTCTGGGATAGACATTGTGCTCTGTTTTGTGCAAGTGTATAATGCGTGCGGAAGAGGTTGATGGTGTTGAAGCAATATGTCGCCTCAACAGACTAGCTGGATCATAGCAGAACCAGCCATCCTTATAGAATCTCGCAGAATGATGTACTTCATCTGAAGCCACCGAACGTGTCCGCGCCTGTAACGGTATCCGAGAGCTGTAATACTTAATACTGACAGAACTCCGCCCTCTTTACTCGTACCGCGGTGGACGTAAGGGGGTCGTCAGGTGGACACGTGATGAACCGGTCGGCGGTTTTCGCCTCGGTATCCGTTGGACGCCGCCCTCGTGAAACGACAAAGCTTGAGGTGAATTAGGCATCTTCGCTAACAGGCGAACGACTTTTGTTTTGTTCTGCTTTCTACTCGGAAGCGCCTTCCCAACGAAGCAGACAGAATTGATGTCCGCTGTTATCGAAATGGACGATATATTTCGCACTTCGTCAGAACACACCTCCAAGATGGAGAACAACGACACGTCGCCGCCACAAGAGGACCCTGCCAAAGCCTTACAAACGGAGGAACAGGTGCAGCAGGTGGATGCGTATCCTGAAGGAGGACCTACGGCCTGGCTCGCAGTCGCTGGCGCAACTGCTTGCTTGTTCGTGTCTTTCGGATGGGTGAACGTCATTGGCGTCTTCCAGGAGTACTACCAGTCCCACCAGCTCCGCGATTACTCGCCGTCTGATATCGCCTGGATACCTTCACTCCAGAGTACGTCAGGCCCTAGCAGCTTCCAGTCTTGTAGTCACTAACGTTGAGCAGTTTTCTTCATGTTTGCTGGCGGCATCTTCACCGGCAAGGTCTTCGACGACTATGGCCCTCGCTACCTCCTCATTGCCGGCACATTCTTGCATATATTTGGCTTGATGATGACCAGCATTTCCAAGACGTACTATCAGATCTTGTTGAACCAAGCAGTCTGCTCCGCCACCGGTGCCTCGCTCGTTTTCAGTCCTGCGTTCTCAAGTGTATGCCCGGTCTTTCCGATGCTCGCTATGTCGGCCAACTGAATTGTGATTTTTTAGGTATCAACATAGTTTCTCAAGAAGCGTGGCGCTGCACTCGGCATCGTTGCCGCTGGCTCATCCCTCGGCGGTGTAGTCTTCCCGGCCCTGATCATCAATCTGCTCCCTCGAGTTGGTTTCGGCTGGACCATTCGCTGCTGTGCCTTCCTAATCCTGGCGCTCTTGCTGTTTGCAAACTTTGCTCTCACAAGCCGTATCAAGCCTCAGAAACGCAAGATGGAATTCGCGGCATTCGTCCGGCCCCTGAGAGAGCCGGCCTTTGCCTTATGGACTGTTTCGGTCTTCTTCTTTTACTGTACGCTGATTCGACGTATCCACATTCCACATCGTACACGACACTAATATTTCTTCCAGGGGGCATGTTCATTCCCTTCACGTTTATCGTCGCCGACGCAACCGCCCACGGCATGTCGCCTCATCTCGCACAATATCTCGTCTGCATCCTGAACGCAACTAGGTAAGAAAGCCTGCTTCAACTCCCGGGATCATTGTAACCAGCTGATACGCTTCCAGCCTTTTCGGACGCACCGTACCCAATGCCATTGCCGACAAAGTCGGACACTTCAACATAATGATCGTCATGGGCGCTTTGACGTCGATCCTGATCCTCGGCCTTTGGCTCCCCTCGTCTGGCAACGCACCCATTATCGTGTTCGCAGCGCTCTTTGGCGTGTCCTCTGGCGCTGGCATCAGTCTCACGCCCGCCCTCTGTGCCAAGCTCTCGCTCATTCGAGACATTGGTGTCCGCACTGGCACAGTCTTACAATCTCCGCATTTGCCGGGTTGACTGGGTCTCCCATTGGCGGTGCTATCATTTCAAGGAGCGGAGGATCGTTCACCAATGCTATCGCGTTTGGTGGCACATTTTGCGCAATTGGGACGATCCTTTTCGTGGCCACCCGGATCGCCTTTGTTGGCTGGAAGCCGGCAAAGATTTGAGGTTTTCGGATGAGACACCTGGTACGAACACATGACAGTCATGGCCTGAAGCGCGGTAAGACAGAAGCTTACATAGAGAAACATGATAGAGAACATGGGACTATCGGGTCACGTAATAAATCGGGCGGGTTCCAATGGTCGACCAGATCCCACCAGGAGATCCAGGGATGCAAAAGATTCCACTAGCATTCAATAGAAGTTTGTGTCTGAATAAAAGATAAAAGCTTCGTGCTCATCTCAAATAAAGTGTCTCATTACTGAGTAACAGCCACGGTTATCACATGAATTCTTAATCAGTAATAATACCCCACCTTACTCACGAAACCAACTTGTAGGGTCATGGCAGCATTCTGCATATTGCAACGCTTGTGACAGCCTTTATGGAGGAGTCTAGGAGCTGCTGGTTTTTTACGTGGCTGGCGGTGAGAGGGCATGAAATTTTACAATGTGAAGCTGACACTGCGGGCGTGGAGGTACTTAAGTGATAGAAAAGCATGTAGAATTCTATCTGTGAGAGCGTACAAAGTAATAAGAGAGAAGAAGGGTGGCGTGATCAAAGGTACGCTCAAGTACTTAGATTAACGCACAGCCCATATTTCTAACACTAAGCAATGCACATTATTAATATTCCGCGCGGCGCATGGACAAGAGCGAGCAGGGTTCGAGGCAGCTAGGCATAGGCACAGGCGACTATTCCACTTTTGTATTGATTTCTACTCTATTTGCGCATCGCAGCAACCATAGCCTCCTTGTCAGCCGCCACCAACTTCTGGATAGCTGGCCTATTGATGCAGCGGTCCCACCAAGCACTGACAGCCTTGCGACTGAGGACGACATTTCCATAACCGCACGCGAAGAGTCTCTGGATCAGCGGGATGTAGTAGATGTCGGCGAGCGAGAAGTCCTTTCCGGCCATGTAGTCCTTCTGCTGCAAGAGACGCTCCGCCACGTCGAAGAACGCCTCGACCGACTTCAGCGCACCCGCGACCACGGCCTCGTCGGCAGGCAGACCCATGAACTTCTTGGCGAACTTCTCGAACGCGATCTTGCCGGCGGGATCGGCGAAGTAGAGCAACTCGGCGGATTCGGCCTGGTCGAACAGCGCTGCGGCCTCGACGTCGGTGTCCGGGGGCAGCAGCGGGAACGAGTACTTCTTCGCCAGGTACTTGCAGATGGCGCGGCTCTCGTAGAGAGTGAAGCCCTCGGGGAAGGTGATGACGGGAACCTTGCCCCACGGGTGACGCTTCATGTTTTCTTCGGACTGTGTGTAGCGAGCGGCGTGTCAGCAATATCACGGTACAATTTTGGCTCGGGCGAGAAAAAGGAGGACACACCCGCGTCGTTCGCGTCGTTCTTCCGAGAGAAATGAAATGGTTCTAAACACGTACCTTTTGCTCTCCTTTTTGCAGGCTGAGAAGCACGAGCTCGTAGTCTGTGAAGCCACCTTCGGCGAGAGTGAGGCGGACACGGTCGGTGTTGGTCGAGCCGCGCGCCCCATAGAGAGTGAAAGCTGGCATTTTGGATTGGTGCAGAAGTTTCGACACGAATCCGGGGCTGTTCGTGAGCGTGAGGAGCTTCGACATGTGCAAGCTACTCTTTGGGAGAAGATTAAGGGACGGTGGAGAGGCAGCGGCTGGGTATATAAGCGGAAAGGGATCGCGCCTGTCGCAGGAATGTGGAGCCACGGGAGGGTTGTGTTGTGGTACAAGCGAGGGTGAAGCACTTTTCATGTAAACAGTACGTATGATTGGTGGGTTCGCTGTCGCTGCCCAATCGAGCTAGCGCTAGCGCTAGCGGCGTGCCCAGGGCGTGGCACAGGGCTGGCGGGTGGTATTCCGCTGCTGCTAGGAACCCCTCATCCCCCCCACTTGGCTCAGAATTCCAGGAACGTCAAAACTCTAACTTTTGCCGCTACTTTCGAGTACTAACACTTGATAAAACTCAGGGAAAAGCAGATATACTTATTAATTTGGAATAATAAGTTTAGTAGCTAGAGAGTCTTGACATTTTTTTATTTGGTGGATATCTATTCGAGAATAAAGTTGGGAGGAGTACCTAGTCCCCTTAGAAGATTATCTAGCGCTGTTATTCATAGCTCATCTACATCACGTGAACCTGGATGCTCCAGGAAACTCGCAGGTCTGAGGATTGCTTCGATATAGACAGCTCTGGCACAAGCACTCGTCACTTCCGTGTGACAAGAGCAGTGGAGGATTTCAGGCTCTCAATTTATGCCTCCTGGTGCTTCCTTCATCAACTACCCCAGCGAGTCGAGCTTCCAGCTGTCTTCCATCGAAGTGATTCCCTAAGAAACGCAAATTCCACAACTTCCTGAGCTCGCTCCATCAATCCCTGATAACCACAGCACTTTTGATGAAGAGTCCTTCAACTGCAGCCTTGACCAGGAATCTCGCCGCACTAGCAACACTCACGCTGTCGGACATGCGCATTCCACTACCCTTGGCATCCAGCGTCTGCACCTCCTTCGGGTCGGTCGACTTCTCCTTCTTCGGATCGTCGAATTCCAGCCTCGAGGCCCGCACAAGAGTCCAATCCATCTTCGTCAACCGGATCTCCTTGTCGACGAGGTTGTGGTCCTCGAGTGCGTACTTGATGTTGGTCCAGCCCATGAATGCCTTGGAGAGCCACGGGAGGGCAGCCCATGAATCGCCGGCACCCGCTGTCGACATGACCACAATGCGATGAATGCCAGCTTGCTCCAGCACCTCACAGACATTGGCGCACGAGTCGGCCAGCAAGCGGGGAGGTGAGAGAGGAGGCGCGAAAGGGCTTTCGGTTTTGCGGACTGTGTTCAATGTGACGATGGCCTGAGAAGGTGTGAGAGAAGGCTCGGCGGAGAGGGCGCTTTTTATATCGGACTTCGATAGCGGTGAGCCAGTGACGACGGTGAGGCCGGGACGAGGGGTGAGGCTGCCAGAGGTACGGACGAGGGCGACGGCGGTATGGCCCTGAGAGACTAATTCAGATACAACATGCTTGCCGGTGCGGCCCGTGGCGCCCAGGAGGAGGAAATGCATGGTGTTTCGACGATGAGGGGGATGTATGGTTGAGGTTTCTCTGGCTGAGCCTGAGCCTGAGCCTGAGCCTGTGAGGAAGGAGACGAAGGAGACGACGAAGCTTTCTTACGAAAGACGGAAAGACGACGGGGTTGCTGACGCATTTATTTATAGAGGTTACCTATTGACTTGGACGCCACTAGATTCGAAATACAAGCTGATGGAATCCTCAGAGACAGTCAGGGCCGTTGGATCACTCACTGTCAGCCTCTGTCTGCTGATTGGCCCGTTCGGTCCGCACGCTGCAAACGGAAGCAGCCGTTTATGCAAGTCATCCAATATATGTAAGTACTCGGAATCAAGACCCGCAAGCCCCACGCCTGCAGCGCCACTACCTCGGACTGGGGTGAGCCGTGAGAGCGTAGCACGTGAGTGACAAATAGAACTGAGTCTACTTCTTCTTCAACAGGCCCTTTCGTCTTCTTTTCTTCCTTGGGTAAGCAACACCGGGTATGCATGCATGCATGCTCAATTGTGCATTCAGAGCGTGAACAGGTAGGCTCCCCCGGCTCAACGTGTGGCGTCTGCATCCAGCTGCCTAAATTAGCCATCTCCAACACGACCGTTGCAGCCTCACTCTCACTGACTAGGACGCTTTCTATTTACGAAGTAAGCCTATACCCCGTGGGGTGGCAGCAGGTAGGTAGGTAGAGGTATATAAGAGAGGGTGTGTCTCCACGGCTCTTTCGAGCCTCTTCCACCTTGCTCTATTATAACCCTGCAAAAATGCCAAAAAGATTACAATACGACGACGACTACTCGTTCAGGCCGGACTCGTTCTCGCTCCTCCACACGGCCAGTAGCCTGGGCCTGGGCCTGCCGGAGAGCGACACCGCGTGGATGTTTGAGACCAACACCAACACCCAACACCCAACACCAACACCAACACCAACACCAATACCAGCGCCGATCTTCTCGCCGGTCATGACCTGTCCGCAGCTTACCAGACGTCGAATGGCTCCTCCTTATCCGTATCGACGTCGGCCTCGTCCGCAATGCTTTTATGGTCGTCGTCCTCCTCTCCTCGCGTCCCGGTCGCCGTTGAGGCTCTACCGCACACCGGGCAAGTCAATCTCTGTAGCTCTCGGTGCCGGTCAGAGACGTGCCTCGCAGCAGCTCTTCGTGCCCTGACAGCCCTGCACATAGCCCACTCAGCATGCCCGAGTGCCCATCAAGAAGCCCCAACGGTGCAGCAGGCCCGGAAGATGGAGACAGTGCTGTCCACGAATAAGGATGTCATCGCCAGCATGGCTCCGATTCTGGCCTGCTTCTGCTCGGGCAAGTCGCTGGTGCAGCTGCTGCTGCTCAGCATCTGCGGCAACCTCATCGCCTGGAACAGCGCCATGATCAGCGCCAATCTCGAGCCAGGCCCAGGCGACCCCTTCTCCTCCGCCGGCTCGGGCTCTCTGCCAGCCGGCCCGGCCCAGCAGGCGCCTCGGGCCCGCGTGCTCCCCCAACCCATCACCATCGGCCAGCACCAGATCAACGGCAAGCTGGGCCGAGCCCTCCACGCGCAGGTCATGGCCGGCGAGTTGCGCATTCTCGAGGGCCTCGTCGATGCTTTGTCCCGCCGCTTATGCGAGGCGTCACGATCAGATGGCGCTGGCGCCTCTCCCGCCACCACCCACTCGAGGAATCTCAGCGGCCGCGGCGCCACAACTTCCCGCGATACCCCCACTTCGTCTTCGCAGCAGTCAAAATCTCTCTCGCACGTCGTGCACCGCCATATCATCTCATCGCTGCGGACACTGCTGGAGAATACGCGGGCGAAGATTTTCTCTGGGTTAGGGCAAGCAGCCTAATCGGTCTGCAGTAGGTAGAGTAGAGTGGGTTTCTGGCGATTGTTAGAGAGGCGGAAAGAAGGGACGTAACTATTATAATACTCTTTTCGCTAGACACTTATAGAAGTGAAACAAGTCTGTTAAGCAAGCTAGATTAGAGAGTGACAGGATCTGTTGCTTTTTGCTGAGAATATTAAATTCATATCGAGAATAAAAAAATAAAAATATATAAAAAATGTTTATATTTGCACGCGCGGCAGCCTTGCGTAACGACTTCGTGGTCAGTAATCCCGCAGAAGGATTGCAATCATTCCAGTATAATCAATTCAGAGCCCAGGCTTTCACTTTTGTTACGACCTACGATGCGCCTCGTATTCTAACCGACATGGCTCGTAGCATCGCTGGCTATGCGACGGCGCTAAGCCTAATAGGGAAGACTAGGTGGCGAGCATGCGACATATAAATGTGAATAGCCCCTGACTGCGTTAAGCCTTATTAGGAGGGTCCATTATGTATTTATACTCGAGCCCCCTCTTATAAAGAGCTCTCCTTTTCTCCTTATCTTTTCTTCTCGATTCTGAGCGTAGCTTTAGGCCTAAATACAAAGCTAGAGTTAACTCGCCGTATTAACCTCTTGCCAGCCGTAACATTACTAAGCCTTAAAGTACTTTATAACTACTAAGGACCTCACGGCTAAGTAGGCTTAATAGGCCAAGTTCTTTATAAACTTTTATTTTATAATTATATATTATACTAGAACTATTAATACGTTAATTAATACTTTATCCTAACGGGATTAAGACTTTACGGCTATAAAGGCACGTAAGCGGGCTATTTATAATTAATAATTAATTCCGACTAATAAAATTAACTTAAAAGTCACAGGCGACCTTTAGCTCTCCGCCGTCGACCCTATAAACGCCTATATCGAGGTTATAAAGACTATACCCTTAATGTTTGTGGAAGCTATAATCCCGGATCGCGACGCTAAGTCACATAACGAATTAGAGCCAGAGCCGGAGCGTAATATAAGAGTGTTAATTAACCCAGAGACTCTTACTACGGAGGAGCTAAACCTTAATTCTATAGTAGCTTATAATATCGCGAAATATAATATTATTAATTAAGTGCTTTTAATTAATAAGTCGTCGCCTTTATTAGATCCTTTTTTAATAAAAATTTAAAGAAAAATCATTAGATTATAAGTTAGTAAGTAATAAGTTACTTTTCTAAAGACGCCTAAAAGTGCCCCTAAAACCGCCGAATCTTCGTATAACACTTATTCGCTATATATATTTTTAACCTTTAATAGCACACGTGGGGATTAGAAAGATAAAAGCCTTATTAGTCATAAATACTATTATAATAGCCTTACTACGGATATAGCTTAATATATGGCAAACTATAATTACTCTTAATAAAAAGCTTATAAGGATAAGACTCCTGGCTTCTTATACACCTTATTAATCCTTGTTTAGTTATATTAACCCTTAATAATAGATTTTACTAAACTTCTAAATAATAAGAAAGGGTATAACTTCGCTATAGTAATTATTAATCGTTTGTTAAAAAAGCTAGTTTCTATTTTGCATAATAATATTATTACGGCGAAAGGTATAACTATTCTCTACTTTATTTATTAGACCTAGCACTTTAATATACTAGATTTTATTATCTTAGACTAAGAACCTCAGTTCGTCTCTTCCTTTTAGAAGGAGTATTGTCGTATTCTTAGGACTAAAGTAAAGTTTACGACGACGTATAACTTAAGCGTCGACGGCTAAATAGAGGTAACGAACTAATATATTAAGTAACGGCTTCGCCCCTTTTATTATTATTATTAAGATAATTAAAGTAACCTCTTATTAATTATAAATATCGCGTAATTAACGCTATTACACAAGTCTTTAAGTAACTTATTCTCTTTTTAGCCACTTAACGGCGTTAAGTTAATGACTTCTTAGAGATTTAGTTAACTTAAAGCCTCTAATTATAATAATAAAAAAACTTAATCGCGAGGAGGCTTTATAAGGTCTCACCCCCCCTTTGGCCCACCCCCGCCTTTGACCCACCTCGCTTAGTTCTAACACTTCCTATTCAAGACTTAATAACTCTATTTTACTTCAACTTCTATATAAGATATTATAAAGTCTAATTCTCCTTTTAATTCTAATTCTTTAGGTTCAATCTAGCGCTCCCCAGCTGCAATTTAAGCCTCTTTAATAGCACAGATTGTCGTAAACTTAGAATTTAGACTAGTCTAAACTTTCCTCTTTTTCTTTAGCCTTAAGTACTTTGATCTCTCTTTTCACCCTTTAATCTTTATATTTACCTTCCCTAATTCGTACTCCTTCTCGTTAATCCCTTTTATAACTTTCTTAAAAAGCGAACGTTACGTCGGAAGTTAATTATGTGACCTACTTATTGAAGTGTGAATCTATAAGTATAAATCTTTCCGCGCCTTTAGAGTCTATAACTTAATTAAAGTATTAGAAACTTTTAAAGGTAGTATTAGCGTATCTTAAGGCTTTAGGAGCGTTAGATCTGTCGATTTATTACTGTTTTTTAATAGCAAAGGGGTTATTAGTAACTTAGTAATAAATACTAGCCATAAACCTATAGTTCTCCACCCTGATTTAATATTAGAAGGTGTAACACTTTCTTAATGTGCCTTTTAATAGTAAATAAGAAAGTTACACTTACTAATTAGTATAAAATTAATTAAAGAACTTAACATTTGTAGCTCTTTCTAATAAGTACGCTTAAGTAAAGAGAAAATCGTTAAATCGAGAGGTTATAAGACGTGTGACGTATATATAAGTAAGAATAAGAGGTAGATATTATACTCGAGGCACTTCTAAAGGAATTCTATAGTCTCGTGGCTCCTATAGCCGTCTAAAATAAGGAGTCTTACTAAATAATTACGTAGTTACGTCTAAGGGATAAACACTTTTTCTAGTCACTCTAAAGCCGTAATATTAGTAGTCTACTTATTTTCAGTGGCTATAAAGTACTAATTGTCGAATATCTCTAATTAAGATAGAAACTATTGTTATTACACCGACTTTCCCTTGTAAATTACTAGTGGTTGTGTCGAAACCTTAGTTGTAGAGATACACTTAATAATTGTCGTAAACTTAGCTGTTTTACTTAAACCTTGTGTATTTCGACACTCCCTATAATATATTTATTTAAATTATAACCTTTTATAATACCGGCTTCGTCTATATTCCATCGTTAATTAGCTAGAATAACTCTAATTGCTAGAATATTTAGTTTTTAGAACTAAGGCTATATAACTTCAGACTAAGTATAATTAACACGTACAGAATTAACATATATTTGCCTCTTAGTCTTAAGAACAAGATTACAAGCCAAAAATCGAGTCATCTAGTGTTTTCTAAGTAGTTTATAATCCCCTTAAAGAACTAAAAGCCTTTCTCTAAAAACCTAAATTTATACGTATATAACTCTATAATTAAGAGCCTCTTAATTTAAAATCCAATTAGTTAATCGTTCCTCTACAACTATAAGTAGTCTTTGCAAGTAATTAGTGGCCTCTTGACGTAGTTGAGTCGTGGTGTTACGAGTGACGGAGTGCAAACCTCGGAATACCTTACTTAAGAGATGCCCTTTGTACTAACTTATTATTTGCGATCTCCTTAAGCGCATATATAATATTATACTTAGTATATTAAGGCCATATGATCGAAACAATTCACACTCTAAATTTTAGACAAATCGATTAAAGAATAAAGATATAATTAATTATTAAAGTTAAGAGGTATAAGTAGCGGTGAATTAAGCGAGGTGGGCCAAAGGCGGGGGTGGGCCAAAGGGGGGGGGGGGGGTGAGACGTTAAGTAATATTATAAATAAAGGAAGTTATAAAAGTCGTATAATTATCCTTAAAAAATTAATAAAAGAAAATAAAACGACTAGCGAATTGTAGGCGACGCGCTATCGATTAAGACATTAGTAACTTAGTTATAGTCGACACGCGGAATTAGAACGTTAACCGGCCCTTAAAGAAGCTATTTAATCAGTAATATAGCCTTATTAAAGTAATCGCTAAAGAAGGAGAGAGTTAAAAAATTAAGCACTTAGAGGATTAAAAAAAGAGATTTAGTGTGAATGATGATTCTATTATAGAGGGGATTTCTAGGTCTATATAACTACTCTAGCTTATCACGTATATACTCGCTTAGACGGCCTAATTAGGCAAATGCAAGCTCAAACGAGTCTTTACTAAATACAGTTACTGTCACGACACAAGAGCCTTGGACGTAGAAGGTTGACTTAACACTTAGAATACAAAACTACAGAGCTACTCTACAGGAGGGAGCCATATATATAGGGAGTCAGAGGGGAGTCGGACCTGTTTCGGACCCCTGACCTAGCTAAACCCTAGCCGAAGCATACCTGTCGTAACAGTTACTTCCGGTAGTTTAAGACGTAAAGCCCGAAGCTTCGTACAACTACTGTTTTAGCCTAGGAAAGCCGTGTATCAGAAGCCTTGGATTCTATGGCTGTAACCTGTGGAAGTTAGAGCTCTGTATTAGACGTATGTAGCTTGTTTAAGCGAGGTAGTCAAGTTATAATCTTATACCTAGAAATTTTATAAGGTCTTGCTTAGTTTTCGGTTCATTTACGGGCTATTTATAGATTACTTTTTCTTTGTCTTAACCTGTAATTATTTATAATTATTCGTAAGTGTTCGTAAGTCCTCTCTTTTTATCTCAAATCTCACGCCAGCGAGCGACAGCGAGCTATTCAAAACTCGTATAATATATTAACTAAGGCTCGCTAGCGATATTACGCTCCACTATTACTCTATTCGACTCCATCGGGAGCCAAAAGGTTAAAAATGTGTATTTTGAGGGTGGAAGGGATAATAATCGCAAGGGCTACACAAGAGTTATTTCTGTTTTTCGTATAACCAAAAGAAGCTTTCTTTCGAGTTTAAAGACGGTTGTTTTACATATACTAAGTGTCGAGAACGAAATAAGAGAGCTAATAAAGCTAAAAGAGAGAGGATTAGAAAAAATTTAATAACAGGTTTAACCTGAGGACCGGAAAATCCACCCCGTAGCTTACGAAGGGTCGTGGATTTTAGCGCCAGCGACGGGCCGATAATTAACATTTAATATACATCATTCCATAGTACGTTTTCCTTATAAAAGTAATATTTGAGTTATGTAATTGACCGTGGCGAAGCGAGGTCCCCTAGCCCCGAAGCTTGCGGAGGGCTGCTAGGGCAAAGACCTCGTGATTGGGTATTGGAAAAAAAAAATAGAACTATAGATACACAGCGTATATCTCTCGTTATGAAAAGCCTTCTTAATTTTCAGAGGTAAAAACAGGCAAGATCAGCTTTCACTTTTAAACGAAGGTCCGGGGGGTATCTCGAGGATAGTTTAATTCGCAACGTCCCCCTTTCGTAATAACAATCTAAATCTAGAAAGATTAGCGACAAAAAAGGAAAGGCTGAAAACCTTTTTCCTTACGAAAAAAGCCGTTTTAAGGGTCTATTTATAATTAAAGTTCAAAAACATCGGTTTTACTTTCCTACTAAGACCTATACTGCCAGGGTATCCTAATTGCTAGTATATTAAGTTTGTCAGGATGCGGAGAACTCACTGGGATCGTGATTTAATATACTACTAAGGCATTCCTTCTCGGGTAGATTTAGTTCTGGGTCGCCCCGTTACAAAACTCTTATACTATAGTACCTAAGGAAATACTTGGGTATTACCCTTGAGACAAAGTATTTATCTGATTAGATGCTAGACTCTAGCTATACCACGAATCAATTTTTGCCGGCAAAGTCTAGAAATATTAAAGCTCGAGCTAAATTGGCTGCCGAAATATCCTAATAGCTGCCCGCTTTCTACTCCCTTTACGGAGGATTCAAAGGTCTGCAAATGGGGCTATGGACTATTAGCAGATAACCTTATAGTGGGGGGATCTATTTACAGACTATTAAATAAAAGAAATCTTCTTACTAACACGGCTAATAGCGTTATTAACAGTGCGAAGATTACTATGGAAATTATACCTAGAGTGTACGGTTCGCTTGAACGTGTTTTGGATTTGACGCGATTCGTTAGAGACAGAGATAATAGGCAGCGATACAAATAGATCAAGTCCAATTGGGTTTTAAGAAGGACTTTGTATATAACACTAATAGGTAAGATAGCTTATGTTTAGTTAATCTGTTATATAAGCTTTTGTTTTCTTATATAAGAGGGTTAGCTTTTGTTTATTATAACATAGAAAGGCTATTATTTTCTTTACTTCGAGTTTATTACTAATTTATTTTGTATTAATGCAGATTTCGAAAAATAGCGGATATCGACTTCAAGAACTATTAAGGGGAGCTGCAGGCTACGAGCGTTGCAATTACTCTACTTACTGTTCTTCTTGTTATTCTTCGCTTTATTTCTCGGCGCATAAAAGGAATTAGTGTTAGTGCTAATGATATTATAATACTTATTACTTTAGTATATTTAACTGCCACTTACACTTACTACTCTTAGACTAAACTAAACTAATAAGGTATAGTCCTTTCTCTTTGCAGTATTTGCGGCATATATAATAGGTATTTTTTTTTCCTTTTAACGTGCTGTATTAGTTATAAACTATGTAGCACGGCTAGTCTACTAGCATGTCTTCTTATTTATATACATTATCCTTTCCTATACGATTGCCAATGTATCTTTACGAGCATTCTCCTTTATTAACGTAAAGAAATAAGTAACTTCATAAACCAAACTCTAGTAAAACAAATAACAAAAGAAATTACAGTCTTTATAGGCTAAAAGCCTTAGTTTTCTTCCTCATTTTCTTCCTTTACCTTATCGCTTCTCTTTAAGTGCCATTTTCTTGTACATATATTAGTCTCTTTTAAGAATACTAATGTATGTTTAATACTAATTTTTGTATGTAATAAGAAACCAAGAGTTAACTCCCTTAGGCTAGTTTCTTTTCTTATATTTTGAAGAAGAGTTAATCTTTGCCTTTAGTACTCTTTATAATCTAAAAGCAAGTGTCTCGTAGTTTCAATACTACCGCAAATACAGTGTTTATTTTGTGTTATACCTAGCCTGTATAAATAAGCTTTAAAGTACCCATGGCCTAGCTTTAGCTGGAAAAAGGAGCTAGCTGTTTCTTTATTTATTCCGCTAAGTAAAAGGATTTTTTTTAAAGCCTTACGTAAGTACCTACTAGCGTAAGAATACAACGATTTAGATTTCTTATTAGTCTCTAAAAAGAGGTTATATTCAGATTTCATAATCTTGTTAATTTGTATTCCTAAAAATACAAAAGAAGTATAGTTACAAGAAGGCTTTATATTCGTAGCTTGTTTAGCTAATTTATCGGCCTCTTCGTTTCCTATTATATCAGTATGGCCAGGCACCCAAGAGATATTAATACTAGCTCCTTGACTAATTAAAGCCTTAGAGGCTAATATAGCTTTAATTTAGTAGTTTTGACCTGGTTTATCTGTGGGAGTTTGTAGTCTTAGAATAGCCGTTTAGTTATTTAAGAATACATTAATGTGCTCCCCTTCTTTTGCATTTAAGCTAGCTTTTGTAATAGCTTTAGCAATTGCTTCTAGTTCTCTATTATATATAATTTCCGTATCCCCTATATTCTTCTTTTGAGTTAAATTAGGGAAGTTAGGAGGTCTTGAATTTTGGTGAGAATAAGAGGTAAAGCTATAACTTATTCCGTGCCCTTTTTGTGTTTAAGAGCCGTCTGTATATATAGAGGTAGTATTTGTATTATATTTTTCTTGTAAATACTGAATATGTTGTTTAGCCTCTTCTTCTTTTGTTAATTTAGATATTTGAATATTATACGGCACTTCTCTCTCCCGCGGAGGGAAATAAAAGTGTCTTATTTCTTTAAGTGTATCTAAATCAATAAGAGTATATATTGACTTCATTAAGCTCTCGATTTGAGTAGTAGAGTTAAGATTAAAATCCTCGAGGTCTAGTACTTCCCCGTTAATTTTACATATTGTTTTATTAACAATTTCCCTGATAGGGTGTCTTGGGCTTAACTTTAGGGCACGGAGTACGTAGCGTCTAGGGCTATGGTTTAATCTAATATAAGGTGGAAGTATTGCTGCCTCTAGTTCCATAGGAATAATAGTAGTAGTTTTAAATACTCTTAAGATTTTCCTACTTGCTAAGTTTTGAATAGCTTGTAAAGGCTTTAGCATAGGCTTTGTCTTATTATTAATTTTCCACTATAGAATAGAACCGTAGTCTGTTACGCTAGTAATACAAGCTAGGTATAACTGACGAAGTGCGTAAGGGGAGAGCCCTTTGGTAATATTTGCTAGCCTATTTAGGCGATAGAATATTTGCTTTCCTTCGGAAGCCCTAACTAATATATGTTCTTTGAATCTAAGGTTTGAATCAAAGTATATTCCTAGCCATCGTACTAGCTTTTTAGGAGCTAGTACGTTATTATTTAGTAGCTTTATAAGAAGGGGGCTTTTATTACAGAAGAAGTAAATTAACTCTGTTTTTTCTATATCAAAACTAATTGAATTCTCCTTTCCTAGACTAACTAGGGCCTTAGCTTCTCTTTCTAGTATTTTAATATTATTTTTAAAACTTTTTAAAGGGGCTATTAGCCCTATATCGTCCATATATGATATAGGCCTTATATTTCGGGACTTAAATAAATCCCGAATATATATTAGGAATAAAATAGGTGATATAGGGCTTCTTTGGGGGATACCCGTATTAATACAGTGAAAAGCTTCGGTTTGGTTATTAAAGCTTAGCCTAATAATTCGGTCTTTTACAAACGATTTAATCCACGTTATTAGGGTTAAAGGTAGCTTCAAAGAAACTAGAATCTGTAATAGCCTGTTTTTTGCCACGTGATCGAATGCCCCCTTAACATCAAGGAACAGGACGCTAGTCTTTAGCTTATTCGCCTTATTAACTTCTACTTCATTTTGTAGTAATAAAGTTACGTCAATAGCCGATTTGTGTAGTTTACTACCAATTTAGGAGTTGTGTAATAGAGTAATAGTCTCAGCTAAGTAACTAAGGCGCTGTGCTAGTATTCTTTTAGAGACCTTACCTAGGCAGTTTAACAAAGAGATAACTCTATACGCCTTAGGTTTTGAATAGTCAGGTTTCTTTGGTTTCTTAAGAATAAAGCCAGTAGCTTGTTTCCATGTTTTAGGGTGATACCCTTGATTTATAAGTATTGAATATACTTTAAAAAAATATGTCTGGAATAGCTAAATAATAATAGGTATTTATTACGGCATAGGAAAGCACGCAGCTGCATTAACTATATTAGAAATCGTGTCGTCTATAAAAGTAAATTAATACTAGCGCTTGCTGTCGAAGCAACCGATAAAGAAAGTCCTTAATAGCTTTTAAGTGCTTATACGTCACTTATATCTGCTTTATTAAGCTAGCTCTTCTTCTGATGTACATCCGGATTTTCCTAATACGTAATATCAAAATCGGCGCCTACGTAATCGGGGCACTTTCTATATCTTAGGGCATCTCTATTATTATAGTATCAATCTTTCAATACATACTAATCGAGAGGACGTGGAATCTAACTATCCACGGCCACTACAGTACATTAACTTCAAAGCGTTATTCATTAGCAATACGATCCCTAATATTTTGACTGATATCGCGATATTAGCTTTACCAATGCAGTAAGTCTGGGCTTTACACACTAGCGTTCTGCAGAAGACGCAGCAAATTTTGGTGTTCCCGCACAGGCCTTAGTTACGTGGCGGTGTCCGTTTTTTACGGAAGATCACTCAATATCATATAGAGTATAGATCTTAAGATATCGACTGAACAACCAACTATCCTTTCTATGCCAGGAACATGGCATTTCCCAGCTGGATTCGACGTCGTCAGGGAACTCCTCAAGCCTCTAGGCTACGCAACTGAAGCCGTTGCTCTCCCCTCTATCGGCGCTAAACCACCAACATAGACTCTCGCTGATGATTCGGCCTACACCTGTATTACAATTGAGAAGTTAGTAGATGCGGGGAAAAAAGTCGTTGTAGTTATACACTCGTATAGCGGTGTCGTGGCGTTGTGTGCCGTAGAAGATCTAGGGTTCGCACAAAGAAAAGCTACTGGCAAGGAAGGAGGAGTCATTAACTTTGTGTATCTAAGTGCTTTCGCTCTGCCGAAGGGCGTCAGTCTTCTCGACGCATTAGGAGAAAATCCTCTGCCATAGATGAGCTTTAAGGTGCGTTAAACTTTACGTCCCTAATCCCCTAGCTCACAGAGTGTTTATCCAGGGCGATTACGTGACCCCTAATACCCCGGAAGAAGTCTTCTACCACGACATATCTCCCTCCGAGCAACAAAAATAGATCGCACAGCTCTCACATACATCCGCTGCTGTCTTCTCGGGCAAGTCAACACACGAGCCTTAACACTATATGCTATGTACATACATCTATTGCGAGGAGGATAAGGCGATCCCTCTATCATTCAGCAGGGGATTACAGGATCTATAGGGTCTAATATTACAACTTTCAGTATTAAGGCTTCGCATTCGCCGTTCTTAAGTGTGCTAGATAAATTAGTCGAGGGTATTAAGCTGGCGGCGAAGGTTAGATTAGAGAAGAGCTCGTAAGTCTAGTCGCATTTGAAATGTGACGAAGGATCGAATAGTATATATATAGAGTCTTGTATTAAGACCGAAACTCGACGTATTGAACGTTAACGATTGGCATTAAGTCTGGCGAGCTCAGTGCCAAGTGATGGAAGGCGCTGGAGAGCAATCTTAACCCTCCTTAATCTGTAGGAAGTATTAGAGAGAGGGGTAGGGACCCCCTTTGAATTATCAGCCACCAGTACCCAGATTGGTTGGCGAGCGGCTCGAGAAAAGGGTAGGGGGGTCATCCAGCGCCCATGAGTTAGAAGAAGCTTGCGCTATAATAAAGTTTGCCCCATTGATCTCTCCCGTAAGCGGCTGTCGGACTCACTGTTTTACTTTCCATCATTCCACCTCTGATTGTTTTTGCCCTCGCTTAGAAGTTCCATCCGCACCTTGCATACAGGAGATTTGTTTATCCTCAGCCGGATCTGGCAAGTCCACAGGCTAAAGTCAACAGATTACTTCAACGGCAGCACTCTAACAGTTCATATATTCCGATATTCGAGAATACCACATATTCCGCCCGCTTCTTCAAACATTTGCAAGGGACTGTTGTCATTAGTTTTGCCAAAGATGCATCAACGATGAGCCTCCCGCACACCCTTCCATCGGAAAAACAAGATGTCCTTGGCAGGCACATGCTTGACAACGTCAAACTTGTTTACTCTATTAACATAGTGATCATAAATACACATATCTCGGGAAGGGTGGCAATAATATTGGGAGGCTCAGTGATTGGTGACTTAGAAGATGCTGAATAGGCTGCAATTCCGGCATCACGTAGATGACTTTGGGAGAATGCTCCCTGCCACGGCCCGAGACGGAATGCCATCTCATCGGATTATTACGTGTACTGAAAGGCAATATAAACAATAATGCTGGTCTCATCCAATGTCTGATACCAACAAGCGCTCTCTTGCCCTGACTTATCGCCAAGCCAAAGGTTCACATAGACAGCTACTTCGTTTCGAAAATACCAGCTGTTATAGCTGGTGTCATTGCCTTCGTGAAGCTGGGAACTAGCCAAGAATTAGGGCTCGGAAAGGCGATCATCACCGGGGTTGAATATGCGAGGAGTCCAAAGGGGAAGTCTTCTCGACGACATGAGGTGGAATAAGGTAAGATAGAGATCAAAGACATTGCTAACCATTCCCACTCCTGTGGCCCCATCCCCGCGCCACTAAGAGGCATATTAACCTCAAAAATGCCTAACATCGAGTACGCCTTGCCTTCCTGGCGATAGGTCTTACGACTTGATGCCCACGACATTCGCTCAGCAACGCTGAAGTCAGACAAAGGGCTCCCTCGAAGGAGACTGGCTGGAATGCCTGTTACCTCGCAGATCTGTCGTTCCAAAGAGCTCTTATTGCCTAATAGCTCCCCCTCTTTTGAGAAGAAGGCGACCGATGCCGGCGCAATAAGCTCTCGTGGAGTCCAGCCTCGTCTGAACCATTCGCTTTTCCGAAATGTCGATTCCTAGAGCTCGTTAAACGCGTCAACCGAAATAGTTCGAGGCCGCGAAACATCTGGCAGATAGACGTAGCACTTAGTCGCATCCCGATACCAGCGAAACATCAAGTTGATAGCCTCTGCGAGCTCAGTGCTGTTCGACTTATCGATACAGCAGGTATCCATCCAAAAGTATTACAAGCCGTCGCGCTTCGCTTGTTCTCCGCAGAACTGTGTCTTGCTATAACCAGCTATCTTCTTGCCGTTGCTATTCTTCAGATCTGCCAAAGTAACTTCCTCTAGTCCCTATCTGTGCGAAAGAATAGTATACTTGCGTATATCGCTCTCAAAGAACTCCGTCAGGCAGAAATCGCTCCTATTATTGTACTGCAGTAGACGAATGGTTCGAATAAGTTCGAAGATCGTAAAGAGGAAGGTTCTCGGTAGTAGTTGAGCCGTCGAGTTAGCATAGATGCGAAAGGTGAAGACTTCATGTCGGGTTGAGGTTGGCACACTCAGTTAGGCGGCAGCCTCGCGGCAAAAGCATTATCGTCCATGACTAGAAGCGCGCAAGACCGGCCCAGTTGCTTAGGCTCACCGGCGAAGTAAATCTCGATTAATAATAACGTATTCTTATTACTGAGAGGGAAGCTAAAGAAATCTAGGATTTAAATAACAGAAAAAGAAATCTAGACTTAGAAACCCCTTAATCATCTATGTATTATTCATTTCTAGCCTTAGGTCTTAGGCTGACATTTATTAAGTAAGCTATAGCGAAACTACGGCGAAATCGGCGAAATTACTAAAGTTCTAGGGGAGGGTACAGGGTCTGTCCCTTCTAGCCGAGAATCGTTAGTCCTATCGATGAGAAGTACCGAACCGCGTAGCGGCCTTGCGATTGTTTACGCGCCACGTCATTTACAAAGCTTAAAAGGGTCTCGGATTAAAAATTAAGTCCCCAGCCCCCCATTCCGCGCACCTCGCTTAGCACACCTCTTTTTTACCTACTTACTTTTAATAATTAATAATTATCTTATTATCTTATTAATTTTCTTGATTTTTAGAATATTAATTGAGACGATTATTAAACCAAAATACACTAAAGAAGACATAGTTCTAGCTCTTAAGGCGATTGAAAATAGTAAGTTCTTGTAATAGGCCGTAAAAGAATAAGGTATACTAGAGTCCACCTTCTGGGGCCGATATTATAATACAATCACTTATTAACAAGCTGCTAATTATTTGTAAAGGCTACCTATAGTACTAGAAGAGCGTCTTACACACTGGATTTTAACTCAGGAGACATTAGGGTTTAATGTTACTTATACTTAAGTACGGCTTTTTAGGAACTGACTTTGCGTACTTTAAGGAGACCTTATATTACTTAGAAAACAATAGGTGCAATAGTTTTTTAAGCGGAATCCTATTCTAGGCACTAAGAAGTAATATTCTATTGATTTTATATATATTAATAACGTAACATCTAATGTTATTAAGTTATAGTTCTACAAATTACAGATCTTAACTATAAAGGCAATTCTACCTGAAAATCGATAGAACATAAATAACGTCTTACCCCCAGATTCCGCCTACCTCGCTTAATTCTAGTACTTGATACTTAACACTTAATAACTCTAAATTGCGCTAACTTCTATACACGATATTATAAAGTCTAATTCTCTTCCTGATTTTGATTCTAGAGACTCAATTTGGCGTTCTCTAGCTGCGATTTGAGCCTCCTTAATAGCACGTGTTATAACGAACTTAGAATTTGGACTCGTTTAGACTTTCCGCCTTTTCTTTGGCCTTAACTGCTCTAATCTCTCTTTTAACTCTTTAATCTTTATATTTGCCTTCCCTAATTCGTAGTCTCTTTTATTAATTCCCTTTATAACCTTCTTAAAAAGCAAACGTCGTGTTAGAAGTTAATTATGTGATTTACTAGCTAAAGTACGAATTTATACGTATAAATCTTTCTTGGCCCTTAGAGTCTGAACCTTAATTAAAGTATCAGTTACTTCCGAAGGTAGTATTAGCGTCTCTTGAGGCTTTAGAAGAAATTAATTTGTCGATTTATTACTATTTTCTAATAGCAAAGGGCTCATTAATAGCTTAGCTACTAATACTAGCCACAATCCCGTAGTTCTCTACCCGCTTTAATATTAGAAGATGTAATACTCTCTTAACGTGCCTTCTAATAGTCAATAAGGAAGTTCCGCTTCTTAATTAAAGTAGAATTAATTAAAAAACTTAACTTTTATAATTCTTTCTAGTAAGCACGGTTTAAAACAAAGAAAACTGTTAAATCTAAAGGTTATAAGACGTGTGACGTATATATAAGTAAGAATAAAAGGTATATATTATATTTAAGGCCCTTCTAAAGGAATTCTGTAGTCTTATAGCTCCTATAGTCGTCTAAAATGAGGAGTCTTACTAAACGGTCACGTGGTTCAGTTTAAGGTATAAACACCTTCTCTAACTACTTAAGGGCCACTTAATTAGTTGTCCACCTATTCTCGGTGGCTGTAAAGTGCCATTAGTCGAATACGTCTAATTAAGACGGAAACCACTGTTATTAAACTGATTTTCCCTTCTAAGCTATAGCTGGTCGCGTAAAAGCTTTAATTATAAAGATACACTCAAAGATTATCGTCCAAGCACGTGAACCTAGCTATTTTCCTTGAATCTTGCGGCTCTTAGCGTTCCCTATAATATATTTATTAAGACTATAGCTTTCTATAATACTAGTCTCGTCTATATTCTAACGTTAAGAAGCTGAAATGGCCTTAATAACCGGAATCTCTAATTTTTAGAACCACGGCCTAATAACTTCGGTACAAGCGGCGTTAATACGCACAAAATCGACGTAGATTTGCCTCTTAGTCTTTAAAACAGGGTTACGTGCCAAAAATCGTATGATTTAGTGTTTTCTTAATAGTAAGTAGTCTCCTTAAAGTACCAAAAGCCTTTCTCTAAAAACCTTAATCTATATATACGTAACTCTATAGCCAAGAGACTCTTAAGTCAAAATCTAATCGGCTAATCGATTCTCTACTACCGTAAGTAGCCTTTGTAAGTGACTAAGAGCCTCCTTACGTAGTTAAGTCGTTATATTGCGGTCACGAAGTATAAACCTTAGAATGCCCTACTCTCAGAGCATCCAATAAGTCATTTAGTCAGCTAATCAGCTGAGCCAAAACTTCAGCTGATTGGCTTACAGCAAAACGACAACTGATTGACTTATAGGGACTAGCTTATAAGCGCTTAAAAGCCAGTACTATGATTTTCCATTTACCGAAGTCAAGAAGTGTAGCGTTTTAATAAGTCTCTATTTAAATAGTACCTCTTTTCTACTAGTTTTTGAGGCATTCCTAGTGCTAAAGCATTTTATTACCTAAATTAGAGCTCTATAGAGTAGTCTATAAAGCGCAAGAAGAAAAGACACGCTTATACTTAGAGCTTATTATAAGGACAGAAAGAAAATTAAACGCCATTTTATATAACTGTGGCTACTAGGCCTCTTTTGACAACTAATACTTTATAGGAGGCTGATCTGTTAGTGCCTCTTTAAGATACTGAGTTAACTAATCTTTACGAGCTGAAGACTTACTCCGAATTAAGCTAGAAGGTAAGGTAAGAGCTAATTAATTAAGAACTGACTTTATGTAAGACTTATAAGCCGACGGCTCTGGGGATACCTCAGCTCTAGTGGCAGACTCCTCTATTTACTTGTATTCCCGCAGTTATAAGGCCTTAAAGTTTGTTTTGCCTTCCTTGACGAATCGAGCTATTAAGGGGCTACTTTACTATTAATTAAAGTAGGCCTATTTTTATTAGGAGTAGAGTACTAGAGCCGCCATCCACGTTATTGAGGCGTCTGTTTTAGTGTAATATTCTTTAGTCTTTTCTTAGGCGTGTATAATAAAGCTCTATATACTTTCTGTCACGGTACATGGTTAGCGACACCTGCTACGCGAACGGCCAGGTGTGCTTCCTGCACACCCACAGCTAGCTAAACCTACCTACTTGACATATATATAGCTAGCTTTCTCCCTCTCAACGGGAGGGCAGAGCACTTCTCAATCAATCTTCTGCTCCCCACTACTTCACCAATTCTTACTTCTCTACCCCTTGAGTATTCTACGTGATACTTTCGTAGTTATTAAAGTCGTTATTCTTTGCCTTAGCTTTAAGATTCTTAAAGTGAGTGAATATATACTTAAATATAAGAAGAGTCTCTTATAAAACACGATGTGAGGCTTGTTTCCCCCCCTCCTATAGATTATAATTCCCTTTAAGGCCTTTAGTAAAGTAAAATAAAGGCTTTAAGTACTGTGCTATTAAAGTAAGAGTCTCTTATTCGCCTTCGCTAAAGTAGTCGTTTTAGTGTATTTCGACGTCGATAGAGAGCTTAGAGAGTCGTAATTTGTAAGCGTATATATCGAGAGCCTCTCGTAAGGCTAAAGCGCGTTAAATTATATAAAAAGACGCGTTCTAACGTATTCTACTATTAAGTATAACCTTTTACTACTTTCTAGTAGCCTTACTAACGTTATACTCCTTTTGTAAGTCGAAAAACAGGTTAGTACGTTTTCTAGAGGCTATGACGTGTGCTATTAAGTTATAGAGCTTTCTAAGCTCTCCGCGACGTCTCTAAAGAGCTCGCCTTTCCCCTGGCCCCCCGCTATTATATTTGTCTTTAAAGCTTATCGAATCTTAGTTAAATAGATATTACTCGGCGATTAAATTAATAATGTGTCTTATATAGCGTAATCGTCGCTCTTACGGGTTAAAGTGGAGTGTTTTATTAAGCTCTTGAAGTATAATATTATTGTTTATTACGTTATTAAGAATAAAGTAATTAAGGTTAATAGAAGTGATTTTAAAGCGTAAAAGGAGAGGTAAAAGGACTAAAGCTTAATTTATAAATGTTAGTTATACGGAATTATTAGTAAAAGAGTAGCTTACTAATACTAGTCTTGTTGTGCTTTAGTAGCTCTGGCAGGCCAATTAGTCGTGTGACGACCTTATTTTGGCCGTTAATAAAATAAATAATAGCTGTAATAATATTAATCTTCTTTCTCTTAGAACCTTAACTATTAAAAGAGAGGTGAACCTTTGATTTAGCGTCTTTAATCTCTTATATAACCTAAGGCATAAAAAAATTAAATAAATTGTGTACTTATTGACTTGTAATTGACGCTGAATTAGGAAGAGCTTTTAAAGCCATAGAATTAGTAATAGAAAAGAGCCTTTAAAACGAAGGTGAGACGGATTTTTAGTGTTTGACATTGTCTATTATAACCTATTAAGTAAAGGCGTTCTTGAATTTAAGATGGCGGAAAGGTATAATTTTAGCGTAATCTCTATCTATGACTCTAGAAGCTTGTAATCTGATAGGTTTTACTGGCTCTATTGTAATAAAAGGTAGTAGTTACTAAATATCTCTATATGTATTAAGGTAATAGTAAGTAACAAGGTGTATTTCGACGAAGTGTATTTATAGAGAAGGTAAACTCCTTATAGTGACTAAAGACAGGGTTATAATGGCCTCTAATTAGCTAATTAGTAATAGTACTAGGTAATATATATAACGTTTATAGCTCTAAAAAGTAAGCTGTTTAGGCTTAGAAAGCTCTATTAAACAGTATTTAAGTTGCTATACTTATTAAGTCCGTGGTCGTTTAGGTGCTAGAGCTAAGGTCTTTCCCCGAGGTAAATTAGCCACAACTACTGGCCGATTATTAAACAAAGGCTCTTTAAAGTTGTATAGAAAGTAATCAAGTAAAAGAGTCGTATTCTAAGGCTTATAAGGGTCGTAGTTGTCGTTATATTAAGGTAGTGGCATTTAACAAGAGTCTTTTAGCTTAATTTATACTAAATGAGCCGAAGATTTTATTATACGTTAAAACACACTTTATATAAGTGTAGTAATACTTGCAGATAGTATAAATAAAGTTTATAACGTATTCTCGTTAATATTAACAGGAGAAGTTAATCGAGATATATTTAGTGGAGATATTAAGAAGTCAAAGCTAAAATTAGTTATAGAAATAACTATAAGTTAATTATGGGAAAATTATAGGATTCTGCCGTGCTTTACCGCCTTAATTTAGGCTCCCGGGAGCACTAACATACACACTTATCTAAGCCTATTATTAACCTTATTATAGTCAAAATTAATGGTACTAGCTTATAAGCGCTTATAAGCTAACTTTTAAGTAAGCTGATTGGCTTACAAAGATTTAACAGCTGACTGGCTTACGTCAAAAGCTCAGCTTATTGGCTGGCTTATAAGCTAGCTGACTTATTGGATGCCCTGCCTACTCTAAGTATGCCTTCCGCAAAGACTTGCTATTTGCGACCTCCTCAAGGGCACACATAATGTCATACTTAGTATATGTAAGCTTTATAATAAAAACAATACGAATTACAAGTTTAAAGAGAATCGATTAAAAAATAGAAGAGTAATTAATTATTTAAGTTAGTGGGTAAGAGTAGCGGTGAGTTAAGCGAGGGTGGGCGGAATCTAGGGGTAGGCGGAATCTAGGGGTGAGACGTTAAAGCAGGAATTATAAAAGGCTTTAGAATTAATAGTTTAGTTATTAGTTATATAAATTAACGTTTTATTCAGCGAAAATAGCCTAGTTCCCGGAATTAGACCTTGTTTATTAAATATATCTCTGCCACCGGTGACAAAATAACGTCACTTGTACTATATAAGGGGAAATAAGTCTAGTAATAGTGGTTTCTAGTAGATATTAACTTATTTAAGAACTAGTAATTCACAGTAACAGAGAATAAATAGATAAATAACGTTACTATATTAGAGTGGCTTGAAAAGGTGTTTATTCCTTAGACGTAACCACGTGATTAGTAACCCCGATTACTAGTCTTAGACGACTATAAAAGTTATAAGACTACGGAATTGATATAAAAGTACTTAGAATATAACATATTTCTATTGTTTTTACTTACACATACGTTACACGTCTTATAATCTTTAGATTTATCGATTTTCTCTCCTCTTAAGGCAGCCTACCGAAAACTCCTCAATTTATTAATATTAATAACTGATTCTACTCTAATTAGTAAGCGTAACTTCTTGATATCCTATTATAAGACACGGTAAGAGAGCTTAACGGGTACGAATATTAAAGCTAGTTAAAGAGTTACCGGTCTTTGACTAGTGAGTATAGTAAAACCACTAATGAGCTAATTACTATTAGAGAATAATAATTAGGAGCTAGAAATTAGTGTTTCTAAGGACCTTTAGGCTATTAAAGAAGTAGAGGAATTATTAATTATTTAGTCTACGCTAAAGGCTAACAAAGAATTCAGGTTATAACTTAATACTTTATTTAAATTATCACAAAATAACTCTCTAATACGACGATTACTTTTCAAAAAAGCTATTAAGGCTTTCGACTAAAAGGATTTCGCTCTTAGCTAAGCAGAGATAAAAATGTAGTAATTGGAGGCTAAATTAAATCAATTAAAGCCACAGAAAAAGCGGAAGGTTTAAACTGGCCTAAATTCTAAGTTTATAGATATTTAAGCTATTTAAAAAGTTCAAATTACAGCTAAAGATCAAGAAATTATAGCTATTAATTTAGATTTAGTAAGAGATTCTAATACTATAGAATATTATATAGAAATTAAAGTGTTATAAAGTTATTAAGTGTTGTTTATAAGTAGTAATAAAATTGCGGGGTACACAGAATAGGGGGGTGGGGACTTATAGATCTAAAGCTCGGATAAGAACTTTTAAGATATGCAAGGGATAATAAGAGCTCGCTAGTATAGCTATGGCAGAAGGCTCGTTATTAAGCCTAAATAGAGGTTTATTATAAATCAGACGAAAGGGCGACGATATGAATATAAAATTTTCTTCCGATAAGATCAAATTGTTAATAAATAGCTATATAATACTACTGATCTTTTATTTTTATAGCTCATAAGCTAGTGTGGAGTTTGAGATACTTCAAGTCAAAGTACCTATGGGTTTAATAGACTGGGACTCTACATACAGGAGTGTGACTCATTACCGTGTGGTAGCCTGGTAGGCAGTGAGGTGTGGCGTCGCATGACCAACAGTTTCTCGGCACGCAGGGAGGGACGTTAGTCCTTTTCTCGCTACAGTTTCTCAGCTCACAAAGCATGTGAAAGCATGTGCAAGGCGCTACTGCTCTGCAATGGACAAGACCGCTCAGTTCCCGATCACCAAATTTTGTTTTAGTAAATAGATCGACGATTAGCTTTAGCAAGTAGTCGTCCTGCAAGGAATCTAGTGACAGTTGAATGGCGTTAACGCTAGTCCTTGAAGGTTCTAGCTTACTTAGGAGGCGCCTATATTAGCTCGAGCTTTCTCCTGTGGTATAGGAAGCATCTTGACTTAATATAACCAACTATACCCCCTACTATTGCATGTATATAAACCCCTGTGATACTAACACTTCCTGTGCGTAATATACTTATCTCTTCATCTTCCGAGATCTCTAACTACCACGTCTTTATGTCGAGTAAATATACGACCGTTACACACTGCCAAAGAGCTAGCTTTATTCGGCGGAACAGGGAGGTCCTATCAGAGTCATTCTGAGAGAAATGGGAATAACTCATATAATAAGCAAAAGGAACGGGAAAATTGAAAGGAGAATCACTCATACCCCGATTATTGGTTATATGTGGGCGAGTAGAGGCTCGCATTTGTCCAGCACTTTGGCCATTTTCTGACATCTGATCGGGTAGAGCAGAACCTTTCCCCAGCCGACCCACCATTCTGGCTTGGCTTGGACCCTGTGCTTCATCTCCACCGCTTCAAGCGACCCGCATGTGTGGCTTGTTCTGTGGGACTGCCCGTCGTTTTGACTGCTCGAAATGCGATTCTGGGGGATTTCAGTGGCTTTGGATGGCTTTTGGTGGCTTCCAAAAGCTTTCCAGAAGCAACCCTTCTTTTAGGCCACAGCTAAATCCATTCATGGAAATAGCTAAATCAACACCTGCCAAGGAATTTCGGGGAATCCGGTGGGCGCATTTATCACCCTTGCCCTATATGGCAACTGCGTTTTTTGGAACCAGTATTCAAGCGCTTTCTTGTAGAATGTGTCTCTAATTGCTTCCCCTTTGGCTTGTGTTTCTCTTCACGATCGCAGACAAATACGATACGACGTGGCTTTGAATCTCGCTGTATAAAAGCATAGCAATTAGCTTTAGCATGTGCTTGAATAGCAGAAAAGCCAGTAGTAATATCGTTATAAATTACTATAGGTGGCGCAGGGTCGTAAGGTTCGCTAGTCAAGGTTGACATAGCTGTGGAAGTGTGAATAGCTTCAAAGTTGACTCAGGCAAGTTGAGGATATTTAAGATACATAGGTGGCCCTTGCCGCGCAGTACAAATTAGTATGGTGGGGTAAGGGTAATAAATGCACCCGGTGTGCCATAAGATTCCTTGGCATGTGTTAATTTAGCTATTTCCATGAGTGGATTTAGCTGTGGCCTTCTTTTATCGTTTTGTCGTGCTCCTCCTTTACGAGCCTCAATTTCCAGAAATTATATATAGAGAACAGAATTAATCGGTGTCTAGTTTCTCGTAGAAATAAATAATATCCAAATCGCTATAGCTGCCCCAGAAATATATCGTTAGTGCATGTAGATCCGAACTACCTTTCTCTAACAACTTCAACATTGGAAGATTGACATCAAATGTATGCTACCTATTTGTGATAGAATGCGGAAGCAAATGTGATGGTACAAGAGCATGAACGAGGTTGAATGCGATTTGGGTAAATGATTGTTTACAAGGAGAGAAAGAGATTCGTAAGGAAATCTCTGACTTAATCTATTTACACAATATTCATAAAGTGAGACTATTCACAAAGTATAAAAGTCACCTGATCATTCCCTCACAGTTGGGCTGGAAGGAGCTTCTGAATACAGTCTTCGGAGGACGTAACATGATAGCAGCAAAATGACTACGAACAGATTGTCGCCATGACAAAGAGATGGGAAAGAGATTTTGTAAGCCCAAATGTTATGCCTTCACGAACTGCTGACAGTGTAAAACGACCCGGAAAATAGAGAATAAGGTTAGAGCGGCTGCAATGGGAGCCAAAAACGGCCTCTGTTGTGTCAAACATGAAGGTGATTGAAATGGGACGTATCGCCTAAGGTGCAAAAATTGGCCCGCAAATGGCGACTGGTCCATTTTGGTACCTTTGACAGCAGAGGAGGGCAGTGGTACTCAACTTCTCTATTTCGCTTTGCATGCAGGTGGCATCAGCAGGGTTCTGCGTTGCAAGTCGTATTTGCCCAGATTTCATTGTGGTGGAGGGGGCCGAAAGCATCAGGCAGAAGTACAGTATCCCCTTAAGTGCGATTCCGTCGCATAGCCTAAAGAGCGCTGTAAGTGGCCCTGTAGCGAGTCACTAATTAAGCGAGCCTCACCAAACTCAGGCTGCTGAACCCCCTGCACATACCATACAAATCAAGACCTTTTAGTAGTAACGATTTTATTTATCTCTTATGATACATGTTAAAACACTCTCCGTTATTACAGAAGTGTAATTGGCATTGTTTACAGCCAAAATTGGAAGCACTTCGGCGGCTAGTACGGTTAACGTTCAGTGCGATTTCCTCCAAGGTAATACGCTTTCTTAGGCGATCCCAAATTCTTCCACCTCTACAGGTAGAGCAATTAGCTCTTGTAAGCATCTTGATGAGCTTATGGCAATGTGCCGGGACCTCAAATTTGTCCTTAGATACCTGCTGAAAGCTCCGTTTTCGGGATCCGGATGCATCCTTTCCTATACTCGTCGGTTTCCTGATTTTTTTTTTGAAATATTTACCGACCTGCTGGCGCAGGTCGGACCCAGTAACTTGGACATCCCAGCAACTTGGACACAGCGAATACCGTCTTAATTAAGGAATAACTTTTTTACTACTAATACAATTAACTTCGGGGATGGACTATTAGATCCGGAATAAAATTCTGCACTAATTACAACTTAAATGACGTCATTTAATTTATATTATGTATTGTAATTAATTGAAGTAAAGGGGGTTTCGGATGTACTCGCTTATGTAATCCCACATCCGACCACTAACTTAGACACTCCTTAATCATAATCATCGTAATCTATAAGCCTACCACTATTATTATTAGTCAAATTGACGTCGGAATCGGAATTAGCGGACGAATCTGACTCTATAAGACTCTTAATATTACTACTACCCTCTTACTCGTCGTCGCTAAGTATCTTAATCGCCTTTTATGTTAGTCTCTTAGTGCGAATTAGTCTTTAAGATGCGGCCATAACTATAGGCTCTTGCTATGTAGCCTCTTCTTACTATGTAGCCTCTTCCTCTTTAATTGTATTTAGTTTCCGACCCCTAGGCTTCTTCTTAGTATTAATTAAAGCCTGTTTCTTTGTAGCTTTGTCGAGCTTTTGTTGTATTTTAGCCTGAGCTTTCTCCTCCCGAATGTGTGTCTTTTTTATTCTTTTTTAAGCCTTCGTAGTCTCCTTCTCCTCTTTCTTTTATTGTCGAGTTAAAGCTCTAGTAACTTTCTCTTCCTCTATTTTTAATATATTTCTAGTAATATTAGCCTCTCTACGGAGCTTCATAAGTTTGGACTCTTAGGTAGATTCGTTCTTGTCGCCGATGATTCGCAGCCCTTCGCTAGAGGAGATTACACGGCCCCCGCCGGGTGGTTTGACTCTCTTAGTACTGTCTTCGTCATTGAGCACGAGGGATTTACTACCCCAGGTATTATTTAACACAGTTAAAGTGAGCTCTTAGCGCGCGGTGTCGCCTAATATCGCATTAATTGTACTACTTTTTCAGAACTTCTTATTAGAGAGTCGCTTTAACGGAGACGATAATATATCTTCGTAGGTTTCTAGGAATTAGGCGTATACGTTAATTCCTTTGGCTTCGTATAGTGTATTAAAGAATAGTGTTTTCGTGTACTAACGTGGATTTTCCGTCGTCTTTTTAAGGCCGTAATCACTGTAGTCTTCTATACCTCTAAGTTGCGAAGGTTGCTCTGGAGTTACTGTTTCTATTGAATCTTGAATATTAAGTAACTCGTTGATATAAGAGCTTGTTAATGGAGCTATTAAATCGTCTGTAATATCGATATTTCCGTCACGTGGGAGCTGTGGAAGCTAAATATCGTCTTCTAGCTCATCGTCAAAAGCTCTATTATTATAAATCCACGGAATATAGTCGTATTTATTATCTGACGTAGTTTCGGCCTCCCAAAAGCGATTACTAGCTAGTACCTAACGTAATATAGCTTCGTTAAATACAGGAACATAAATTGCAGCAGATGGATCATCTAAGGTATAGTTATATACCTGTCCACTGGTGTTTTTATCGCCTATTTAAGTATCCTAAGTAAGCTTGAAAGCTTTAATAATGACGTCCGGGTTTAATAGCCATATGCCGGTACGTCTAAAGGCTGATTGAATAGTCTCTTTTTTAAAGGTTTTGGCTCTAATTTAGTGAAGGTATTAAAGAAAGGTGTATTTAGTAAAAGTGTTGTAACTATCTCTGATTCTATTTTCAATTACTCGTCTATGCTAATGCTTTTCTGTCTAAAAACATATAACATCTAGTAGTTATATAGTATATGTTAAGTGAGTAATTAAACAGAAAGGTATAATCTTTAATTACTTATACTTAGAGATAAACTCGTAAGTTATATAGCTCCCATGGCCATTAAACACTAAGAGACGCCATTGGCCTTATTAGCGGCCTTTGGTTTGTTGATTAAAGTGTTTGAGCCACTCTAATACAAGCTCATCACTTAAGTACTCCTTTTTACTATAAGAGATCTTCGTGCCTGGAGGTAAGTTATTATTAAACATCTTCTCTAGGTAGACAGCCCCCGGTATAATAATATAACAATCAATAGCGTAGCCAGTAGTAGAGATACACTCAATGACTGACACAGATTCGCGGTCGGCAGGGTCACGGGTGTAAACCTAAAAACAGTTAATACGTACTCAGTCATCGGGATAAGCGCTTTTTAGGCGGGAAAACGTACCTTTCAGATGTTCTTGTACGTAATAACCGTTATACTACTAATACACCTAACACAGAAGCTAATTTCGTCTATATTAAAGATATTTTTCTAATATATTAAGTATTTAGCTATTACTATAGCTAACTTTTGAAAGCAACTAGTAATCTCTCCAATTGTTATACAATCTTTACGCTTTTAGTCTATTAGAATAGTCCGTAAAGTATAATATCGGCCAGCGGCGTTTATTCTTTTAACCTATCTTTTAGCCTAATTATGTCTAATTCGCTAGAAAACTTCTATAGAGAGACTTAATATTATAGTTACAGCGGCAACAATTATATCGTATCTCATAGGAAAGCCTCTCTCAATAGTAATATTAATATACTATATTAAAGACGCCTCTTGAGCTTTATTCAACTTCTTGTTATAGCCGCCATTCTTAGCCAAATTCTTTGAACTGTCTCTCTTCTTGTAATAGTGATTCAAAGTAGAGTAACTGACTCTACTAAAGACGCCGGCGGTAATACGTAGACTAGTAATATCGGTGTCGTCGGGGTTCTTATATGCCTCCAGGGCAGCTTGAATCCTAGCCTCCTGGCTTATATATGTGGGGGTCTTATATTTGGGCTTCTTCCGTATATAAGTAATACTAGTATCTAAAGAGGACTTCTTCTTGCCTCTCTTAGACCCTCTATACTTGATTTGAGGCGTAGATTTAGCCATTATAGGCGTAGTTCGTGGTCTAGATTAAATAGTGTGTGTGTAAGTAAAATAAATCGCGTTTTTACGTGTTAGAGGGGGAATCTAGACGGGATTCGCACCCCTGTCGATGCCTTACGGGATATCCCATAGCGCCAAGACCTACAGAATATTTATTCAAAATCTATATTCAACTCTAAATAATACCTTATTAATTAGCCTTAACCTTAATACACTTATTTAGTAATTATAATTTCAATTACGGCGTATCTTTCTATGAAAAAATCAAGTCAAACGGACTAGAATTAGTTGTGTAAAGTAGTTAATTAGGTCGGTCTCGCTGTGTCCAAGTTGCTGGGATGTCCAAGTTGCTGGGTCCGACCTGCGCCAGCAGGTTGGTAAATATTTCAAAAAAAAATCAGGAAACCGACGAGTAGCCTTTAATGCCTCAATTAGCTGAATTCTGAAATCATCTTGACTACAGAACTTTACAGATCGTTCTCCCTTATAGTCAAAGTGACAGGCGATTAAAAAACAGTTAGAAAGCACGACCAAAAGCATGAATTGCATAAGACCTTGCGCGGGGCCGCGGCGGAGGCGTCTTTCACCCTTGTTATGTGCATGTAATTGGTCTCCAAGATCAATAGCTCCCATATTATGGTTATAGGCATCGTACAACTCGGGAATTCAAAGGTGTTTGGTAGCTTGATCGCCGAAGGGAACACGTGAGGTGCGAGCATTAGATGCTGTTTCTTTTAGACGTCTCCGGAGGCGTAACATTTTCTTGATTCCGTCCCAAACAGTCGACATAGCAAGAGCAAAGGCGCTATCCTTGAACCCAGTTTGGTTGACCATATTCGACTCCGTAGGAAAGGTATGTACGGTCCCCCATGGCATAGCGTCTGCCCCGTGATCTTCTTTCTTCAAATCGACGAGGTCTTGAAGAATGCCTGAAGAGACTCTTGCTGTACTAGTTGCTCCAAAGCCTAGCTTCCGTAGGTGCTCAAAAAGCTTCACATTTGTAAAGAGGTTGTTGAGGTAAACGTGATATGCTCTCTTCGGTAATAGGTTCAAGAGATGCGGTACCACTGACTGTGTCTTGTTGAGGTTCTTTGGCTGAGAGACGCCGATAGGTCCATTCCCTCTTCCTGGCCTATGGAAGACCCATCGAAGAAAGAAACCACGTTGTGCCACTACCCATATCTTTAATCCTGTTGGAGTAGGCTTGTTTGGAATAGTCGTTTTCTCCTTAAACCGCCCTTGGTATCGTTGAATTGCTTCGTCCACAGCTAAGTCTCTGCCAGGGATCCAAAGCCGGCAGTTGGTATCTTGAATATGTGTATTTAGAGGTTCAACCTATTTCAAAAATCAGCTAATTCTATTAAGAAATGAGGGAGATATTAACCTTTTCATACACATCCTCCACATCCGGCATATTAATCCTAAACCGCAAACGGAGTTCCTGGAACCTATCCCTTGAGAAACACTTGGTAACCAAATGGAAAGGAGTAACGGGATGGGGGCTCTAATAGTCCGAGATTTTGTTCATAGGAACTATCGTCATGTAGATACAAAAGGCCAAGAATAGGTAAAGCTCTTTGCGTGTAGTAGGGTACCATTTAGAAGAACGGGATTTGACTATGTCTAGTGGAATCTCTCTCTTATATGCGTTAGTAGCTTCCACCATCCGATCAACGATTTCTGGCGTATAATACTGTGTAAAAAGCGTAATAGGATCATCGGGAGAGACATCTTTAGGTAGGTGTAGCTCTAGGTCGAAATCAGGCAAATCCATAGGCTCAAAATGCGTCCCTTTCTTAGCTAGAGGCTTTTCGTTTGGCCTAAGGGTTCCTGCATTGGTGGGATCTGGAACTACAGAAGCGGGCATCGTGTTATTAATGAAAATGTGGGTACTTTGGTAGGAAAAGAGGGTTTATTTACCTCTTTATTAACATCCCGCACTGGGGCTAATATACCCTGTAATACGGGGCCACTTAGCGTAGCCATACAGGCAGCACAGCCTGAAGGCCTGTGCGAGTCGCACTTAAGGGGATAAGTATGTGAGATCAAGACACGGCCAATGAACATGAGACGTGGCACAAAAGCAGATATTCGTACTACCGACATAGGCTGGCCCGCTGGAACCTTACACCTCCCTTCGAAGGTAGAAGGCTTTATTAGTCTAAAATATTCCATCCTGCTCATATGATTATCTCTGATACGAAGTGTCACATACGCCGTCTTGGGCAACTAAATGAATTTAAATGGAAAATGTTGGGTTACTGTTGCTGGTGCCGAGTTTTGGTGCCAACTGAGGGTTTGATTACTGGATTGCCGGCTTGGCTCGGGTGACTATGCAAAGCCCATCGCCAGGGCATCGGGTTGAAGCTTGATTTCGACTTGAAAGCATCGTTTGGGTGTGCAGAGTATCTGGACGACGCTAGGTATGCATGGTGCTTCTAAGTCTGGGGCTAGCGCCGCCGACCTCTCGCTCCGCAATCCATTTTAGAACGGCTACAGTTGATCTGCTTAGCGTGGTGTCCAGAACGACCCTGTGGAGCCAAGAGCGTGGCGGCACCCCTCACTTTCCTACGCCGACACAAGCCAATGCGGACAGAGTACAGACGCCATGGCTTAACGATAGTTGCGGAGATTCTGGGAAATGAAATTGGATGGCTGGGCCTCAAGGACGAGAAGTGCCTGCAAAAGAGTAATTGCTGCGCTCTCCCCAGCCTTTGGTCTAGAGGTCAAGCATCTCGACTCAATATTTGTTGACATCTAGCTTCTATCCCATCTCTGTTCTCGAAGACTGCTCGTTGCCCTTTGAACTCTTATCCCAGTTTCGACGAGTTAGGTTCTCAGAATAAACGGAACACCGCAGTATATGTGTTTGTAGCTAGGGACGGCAACTATCAAAAAGGCCGTGTCACGCAAAAGAGTGCCAGTTCTCGTGTACTGGCCAGCTCAGCACTGCTTCTACGACTAAGGATGGCCATATTGAATGGACAAAATGAACCAGTTCGGTGCGGCTACTCTTGTGATCAGCGCCGTGTTCCTCGTCGTCGCGACCATCTTCGTGGCTCTGCGTTTGGTGTCTCGGATTTTCGTAGCACGGAAGGTCACTCTATCTGACTACGTGATGTTCGTCGGCTGGGCACTTGTGTGTGCCCTTTCAGTGGTCATTTTCAATGCAACTGCGAACGGATTGGGGGTGCGAGAAGGAGTCCGGCCATACTGGAAAGTGCCACTTGCTAAGACAGAATATGCTTTCACGGTGCTCTATGTAGGTCGACCGAACAATCGGAACGGAATGTCTCGAGCTAACTGATCGAATCTTAGAATCCTGCGTTGACGGCCGTCAAATCGTCCATTCTCATCTTCTACCTTACTCTAAGCAAAGGACAGTCCTTTTTCCGGTCGGGAACCTACCTCACGCTCGGGCTCGTCATTGTAGCCGGCCTAGGCTTGACTCTCGTTAACATCTTCCAATGCCGTCCTATCGCTATCGCAATCCAGGTTCCCACTCCACCAGGTGCGTATTGTATTGACATTGTCGCCCTCTATCTCTCGGCCGCTCCGGTTAATATCGTCACCGATATTGCAATCTTCTTCCTGCCGGTGCCGACCCTGTGGCGTATGCGACTTCCCAAGAGACAGAAGATCATTTTACTGCTTGTCTTTGGGACGGGCCTTTTCGTCATCGTCATTAGTGTCCTTCGTACGGTGTTTCTCTTGCACGCGGCCATCGCCAGGGTCACCAAGATCAATCCTCCCGGCGTCCATGATCTGTCGTGTATGCTCATTTCCAACCCATTGTTCGCTTTCCACCGCTGACGGTGCACCACAGATTACGATGCCTACCTCTTTCTGTGGTCTGCTATTGAGCTAGACTTGGGTATCATTTGCGGCTGCGTTCCCAGCCTTAAGCCTCTTGTGGCGCGGATAGTTCCACGCATAATCCGAAACCCAAGCGAGACGAGTAGATCGAGCGATCGGGGCCCGATTACTCGTGATTCGACGCAGCCGCCGATAATCGCGTCGCCAGCTGATGCTACCATCCAGGTGGGAATAAAGAATGCTCAAGATATGACCCATGAGACTAGGGGCCCGGTTACGGTGCACGAGATTTTGACGTCGTCGGCCCCGACATCAGGCAATCAACAGTCGAGCGCTGAAGGCATGGCTGGTGGGACAACTGAACGAGCCCCTTTCTTCGACTTCGTCACATTGATGTATCCAAAGAGCATGCTAAAAATGAGCAACCAAGAATCCTTAGTCCCGATCGCAGTTATGTGCGTCATCTTCTTCCTCTGGGGCTTTTCCTACGGCTTCATCAATGTTCTTAACGCCAAATTTCAGCAGGCCGCCGGCTACGAGCTTCAAACGTCCTTCGAATTGCATGCGGCATATTTTGGAGCCTATGTGTTTGGGCCCATCTTGGTGGCCAGGCAGACTTTGAAGCGATGGGGATTCAAGGCCACACTCATGACCGGCCTCTCGATTTATTCGTGTGGGACGTTGGTATTCTGGCCTGCTGGCCTTCTGATGTCCCTTCCCGCGTTTGTGATCGGTAATTTCATCGTTGGGCTGGGCTTGTCCGTCGTGGAAACAGCCGCGGACTTGTTCATCGCACTGTGTGGGCCGATGGACTATGCCGAAATGCGACTCAACTTCGCCCAGGGTGTCCAAGCTGTGGGTGGAATCGTCTCGCCAATTCTCGCCCAGCAAGTCCTATTCAAAGATATCAGCGATGCTGAAGCGCTGATCAGTGTCCAGTGGACCTACCTTGGGATTACGGTTGTTACGATTCTGGTGGCAGTCGCCTATAACTTCTTGCAACTTCCCGAGGCATCCAACGAGGAGTTGAAACAGCTCGGCGACCGGCGCCGAGAAGACTATGGTACGGCCGTTCGTGGTATCCGCGTGGTGTGGGTGACTCTGGCGCTCGGCGTCCTGACTCAATTTTGCAGCATTGGTGGTCAAGAAGACCTTCAAACCAAGTTTCGTTCTTTTCTAACATATAACGAGCCGAAGTAAGACTATCCAAAAAAAAAAAAAAAAAAAAATTTCCTGGTTGACTGTTTTTGCTAATACCTAACCTTTCATCTATCAGCCCTTATCCTCAGGCATTTGGCTTTCTCGCCATAGGAAACACCCTCTTCGCCGTTGGCTGCTTCCTCGCTGCATTCGCACAGTTATTCCTCAAGCCTCGGTGGATCCTTCTCGGATTGTATCTGGGCGTGATTCTGTTCTCCGTCCTCAGCACGACGATGACTGGCTACACAGGTATCACCATGTATCTCCTGCTCTTTTTATTCAACGCGGGGATCTTCTCTATCACGTTCACGATCTGCCTCCGAGGTATGGGGGAGCATACAAAGACCGCCGCGTCGATCATGACAATGGCGATCTCGGGCGGCGCGCCCTTTCCCATTATCCAAGACATTGTTGCCAAGTCTCATGGAATCCGGCATGCCTTTTGCGTGAATGTGGCGCTCTTCTCGTTCGGTGCCATATTTCCGCTCTATCTGAACCTGGTCCCGGCCGCACGGAAGCAAGTCGATTCTGTGAAGAATGAAGATCTAAATCATTCGCCTCGCGAACCGAGCCAAGGTAGTGTGACTTAATAGAAGCACTACGGGCAATTATCTCTCGTGTAGAGCGTGGATGGTTACCAAGATATTGGACTCCAGAATTACAAAGGATCGGCAAGGAAAGGTAAGATTGGAATACTACGTGAAATGGAAAAGCTACCCTCCTTCGTGGCGGCATCAACGTGATCTGATACCGGGTTGCGAAGCATTGCTCTATGATTCCCATGTGCAGCACCCGGAGAAGCCCGTCACCGACTGAAGTATGGCGTCACAGAAGCTCCTAGTTCTTTAGGAGGGGGTAGTGTCACGGGACCACCCGCTTTGGCATCATGTGATCTCGGTTAAATTCTTCAAAACGCGAGGAATAATTGATTCCTCGCGCTACGTCTTGTATCTAGAATCAATATATACCTTGACATCAAACCCTCACATTGCGGGTACCTTTTTGAATAGTCACCTACCTAAAACAGGGCATCTTTTATAGGTTTCACCTCACATCTTATTATCCTATATTAACCCAGGTATTCTATCAAGAGTACACTCGTTCTTCATAGTGTGCTAACTAATAATGGACCGTTGAGCGAATCTCTGTACCTGCGCATCAAACTAAATAACCGACATCCCTGCGAAGCAAAAGTCCCGTTGTACAACTTCATATTTTACTTCATTACGAATAACTCATCCCAATTTACTCTACACTCGTCACAATGCCCAATATCGGCACTTGATAGTTGGAACCTTAGGCCTTTGTGTTCGTTTCCTAGGGAATCTATACAGAAGGCCATTTATTTTCGCTTCTATTATCAACCTGTTTGTACCTATCCTGTTCCTCTTGAATTTTCACCACGTTCTTAGAAGTTTTGAAAGCTTGAAAGTCGTGTGATACTAGGTAAAAATAGCCTAAATAAGCCCCCCTCTATTTCTTTTGGTTTGTCTTCAAAATTGGTAGAGTTACGTGCACGAGAAGTGGCAGGCCAGCAACCCACGAAATACTGCTCGGTTATACTTTCCGTGTAAATATTAAGGCCTGAGGCTACAACTTGTTACAAGTGGCATAGATGGCCCATAAGGATTTAATTGACTGCCTTTAATCTTGTGGCTTAAACATAAAAGAAATGTGTTACGGCTGGCCAGAGGTTGATACGACGAGTTAACTCAAGCTTTGTATTTGGACCTAAGGCTACGCTCAGAATCGAGAAGAAAAGACAAGGAGGAAAGGAGAGCTCTCCGTAAGGGGGAGCTCGAGTATAAATACATGAAAGGCCCTCCTAATAGGGCCTAGCGTAGTCAAGTGCCATTCACGTCAATATGTCACAGGCTCGCCTCCTAGTCTTCCCTATTGGGCTTAGCGCCGTCGCATAGCCAGCGATACTACGAGCCTATGTCAGTTAGAATACGAGGCGCATTGTAAGTCGTAATATTACCCCCCCCTCCCAAAAAACTACGTCCGCGCAATTGTAGCCATAACTGTATTGTCCTCTAGGTCGTTATAGTCGTTGATACTAGCGTTATAAGCCTCTAGCCACTTTAGGAGAGCTCTCGGCGGGCCCTTAGCGTTAGGATACTCTAGGTAGAACCGCTTAATTATATATAAAGCTGTTATAACATCTAAGTATAAGTACTACTCTAAGTCCTCGTCGGCGCCTAGCCACTTAATACAATAAAATAGCTTATTTCGCATGACCTTAAAGCCAAAGATGCCTTCAATTTCCCACTCATCTTATTTAGGCAATAGCTAAATAAGTGCCGGCGTAACTCTAGCTTGTCCCGGCAGGGGGTTGTCGACGTACTTACAGAGCAAGTACAAGTAAAAGACAAGGTAAATTAACTAGTTCTCTAGTAACTCAACTCTCTAGCTCTCTCCTTCCTTAACGATTACCTTAATAGGGCTATACTACTTGTCAGACAACTTCCTTGAAAGTCAGTCAACGTTCTAATTCTGAGTGTTAACTAATATTAAGTCACTAACGTCCTAGTTAATAGCGCGTCGCCTACAATTCGCTAGTCGTTCTATTTTCTCTTATTAATCCTTAAGGGACGACTATACGACTTCTGTGACCTCCTTTATTCGTAATACTACTTAAAGAACCTCCTCGCGATTGAGTTTCTCTATTACTATAGCTAGAGGCTCTAGGTTAACTAAGTCCTAGGAAGTCCTCGACTCAACGCCGTTAAGTAGCTAGAAAAGAGACAGGCGGCCTAGGGACTCGTGTAATAACGTTAGTTAAGCGATGTCTATAATTAATAAGAGGTCACTCCAATTGTCTTAGTAATAGTAATAAAAGGGACAGAGCCGCTACTTAATATATTAGTTCGTCACCTCTATTTAACTGTCGACGTTCGAGTTATACGCTGTCATTAGCTTTACCTTAGTCCCGAGGATACAACAGTACTCCTTCTAAAAGGAGAAGACAAACTAAGGTCCTTAGTCTAAGACAATAAAGTCCGGCATACCGAAGTGTCGAGTCTAATAGACAAGGAAGAGAATAACTATGCCTTTAGTAGTAATTATATCGTTATAAGGTATCGAGACCGGTTTCTTAAACAAGTAGTTAACGAGAACTATAACGAAGTTATAGCCGTACTTGTCTAGTAATAACTTCGTAAAGTCCATTATAAAGTATTAATATAGCCAAGTAGGGATTAGTAGGGGGTGTAAGAAGCCAAGGGTCTTATTCTTACGGGCTTTTTGTCGAGAGCAACTATAGTTTACTACGTATTAAGCTATATCCGTGGTAAGGCTGTTCTAGTAATATTTGCGACTCAGTAATGCCTTTATCTTTCCGATCCCCGCGTATACTACTAAAGGTTAAGAATGTACATGGCGAATAAGTGTCGTGTAAAGCTCTAGCGGCTCTAAAGGCACTTCTAGGCGGCCTTAAAAAAGTAATTTGTTATTTACTAACTCGTAATCTAGCGACTATTCTCTAGCTTTTTGTCAAAGAAGCTCTAGCGAGAGAGACGACTTATTAGCTAAGAACACTTAATTAATAACGTCGTATTCCGCGATATTATATACTACTATAGAGTTAAGGTCTAGTTCCTCCGTAGTAAGCGTCTCTAGGTCGATTAACACTCCCGTATTTAACTCTAACTCTAGCTTTAGCTCGTCACGTGTCTTAGTATCGCGATCTAGGATTATAGCGTCTACAAGTGCCAAGGGTATTGTCTCTACGACCTTGACATAAGTTTCTATAGGATCGACGGCGGAGAGCTAGAGGTCGCTGGCGACTCGCGGGTCAATTTTGTTAGTCAGAATCAACTATTAACTACAGATAGCCCGCTTACGTGCCTCTATAGCTATAAAGTCTTAATCCTGTCAAGACAAGGTGTTAACTAAAGTATTAGTCGTCTTAGTATAATATATAATCGTGAAATAGAAATCCGCAAAGAACTCGGCCTATTAAGCTTACTTAGCCGTAAGGTCCTTAGTAGTTATAAAGTACTCTAAGGCTTAGTAGTCTATATAAACAAGGACATTTTTCTAAGTACTTAAGAACTCCGGGTAATATTACTTAAATAACTAGAAAATCACTAGTATTTCTTTATTATAGATCGAGTAATTAAGCTCAAGGTCTATTATAGTCTTAGAAAAGTATTTTATAAGGTGAAAAGTGTCGTCCTCTTAAAGTTAAAATAAAACCTTAGCGACGACTCTATTTAAGGAATTAGTCTCTAGCCGCGTTTACTTAATAAGGTCGTAGTAGTAAAGAACCGGCGTAAATTAGAGGGCTTCCTAAAGAGTCTCTTATGTGTTTTTATAGGCGTTATTAAAGACAAAGGGAACGTCCTTTCTAGTAAGTATCGTGAGAAGACGTGTAATACGACTATAGTCTTTAATAAACTAGCGATAGAAGTTATAGAAGCTAAAGTAACTTTATATATCCCGTATATTATTAACGTATTATTAGTCCTTAATCACACTAATCTTCTTTAAGTCTACTTCCACGCTATTAACTCTAATAACGAATCCTAAGAACTTAGTCTTTTATATATTAAACTCAGACTTCTTAATATAGACCTTATATTCCTCTAGAGTAGACGAATATATAAGGATATCGTCTATGTAAGCCGTACAAAAGTCGTCGAAGTGCTTTATAAAGATATTATTAACGAATTACTAGAAAGTCGCTGGACTATTAGTAAGGCCAAAGGGAAGGACTTTATACTTATACGTATTATATCAAGTACAAAAGGTCATATAATCTTCACTCTCGGGGGATATATAAATGTAGTAAAAAGCTTACTAAATATTAAGCTTTGTGAAGACCTTTACCTTATAAATACAAGTTATTATCTCATTAATTAGAGAGATCAAGTACAAGTCCTTCTTTAATAAGGCATTCAACTTCTAGTAATCAACACATAGCCTAAGACTATTATCGGCTTTCTTAGCGAAGAGAATAAGAGCCACGTAAAGTGCACTAGAGGGCTTAATAAAGCCTTTATATAAGTTGTCAATAATATACTACTTAGTCTCTAACAACTGTTCTTTAGTCATACGCTAGAGAGGCTCAAAGGACAAGTTATTCTCCTTAGTAAGCTCGATTTAGTAGTCTACACCTTAACGATGTACTAGTAGCTCGTCAGAGGCTCGCCGGGAGAAGAGAGGAATATACTCTTAGTACTTTACCAGGAGCTTCTTACTTACTAACTCATTGTCTTACGTGTACTTAGCCTTTAAGGCCTCTTCTAAGGTCAAGTCTTCATTTATTAATGCGAGTTCGACACTTAACTAGTCTAAGGCCTCTCGCCGGCGACGAGTTAGTTCTTAATTAATCTCAAGTACTAATATTATAAAGGTTTACACCTTATTCTTCTTAGCCCTCCTAAGTCGGAAGTACGTCGTAGACATTACTACTGCCAATATAAGGAAGATTTTCGTAGTAAGCGCCTTTATTTAGTAATTCGCTAAAGAAGCTTTATAAGTTCTCCTGTCCTTAAGTAGTAATCTTAAATCACGGGATATTAAAGGGTTTAATTACTCTTTTATAACCCGCAGGCGCTCTTAGACTTTTTTAGTAAAGCTCAAGGGTTAAGTTAACGAGACGCTAGTAGTAAGTTAGACGGGGGCCTTTGTTTTAAAGGAATCGTCAAGCGCCGTAAGCTTAGCTTATCTCCGGCGGTAGTCATTTATGTTTATAAGGGCATCCCTTCGTTCCGCGTCAAGTTAATGAGACTTAACAATTAACTTGTCGGAACAATTAATATTAACAAAGACTCACTAGTTAAAGTACGGCTAGACAGGCATATTTAATAGCTATTCTAGCCAATTACGGTTCTTTGTATACGACTACTTTAAGTTGTAATACTTAAGGAACTTCCGACTAATTAAGACGTCAGTGTTTCTTAGGTCAGTCACTAGAAAGGGGAAGTTGATTCGCCGGCGGTCGATTGTTAAAGTAAGTAAGACAGCCGTATTAATTAACTTACCTTTCTTACTATTATAATTAATTAAAATAATTAACTAAGGGAGAGATATAAAAGAGATATTAAATTACTTAACGAGTTAGTATATAAAAGAAGTTTTAATAATACTAAAAATATTAACTCCGCTATTAATATATATAAGTGTCTTAATAAAGAATCTATTCCTTCTTAGTTTAATACTAATTAAGAATTATCGTCCTCTAATAAGAGCACAGAAATCAAATACTAAGTCCTTTCACAAGTTATAGCCTATATTAAGGTGTAAGTCTTTGCCACGGCCTAAGAGTTTTTTAAGAGCTCGTTAGTCTCTAGATTCTCGCCGACGACTAACTAAGAAATCGACTTATCGAGAGCCTAGTCCTTACGGCGCTGGGGCAGTCGCTAGCTTAATAGCCGGTCTTGCTATAGTAGAGACAAGTGTCAGAAGAGACGTCCTTAAGTATAAGAGGAGGTATAGGGGACTCAGGTCGGCGCAAGACAAGCAAAAGAAAGGGCGTACGCTAGCGGACATCTAACGACTGTCTTAGAGTCAGTAGTCTCTATACGTAAGAAGCGGGGGTAAGGGAAGTCGAGCGTAAGTTGTCCTTCTTTAAGATGCCACGCGAGTCACTAGTATTAGTGTTATTAAAAGAGACTCGAGGGGCTTCGCGGGCAGTAGTAATAACACGTCTATTAGCTCGTCTAGCCGCGATATTCCGTAGCTCGCGATCTAAGACAACTAAAAACTTGTTAAGAGCTATATAATCTCTAGCGAATTTATACTTCTTAGTTTAAATATCGTACTTAAGCTTATCTGAGACTTTCTCGTATACGTCGTCGAACTAGCGGTCAGGTGAGATTTTTCTAGTAGCCGCGTACGTCGTAAACTTCGTATAAAATTCGTTATAAGTTATACTACTTATTTGTAATTAATTATACTTAAGTTTAACTACTTATACTTAGTTATAATCAAAGAAACGTTAGTCTAAGGCCTTTAAGACGTCGGCGGCTTTATTAAAGTCTCTAGCGAAGTCGGGGTCTATTCGTTAAAGGATAATAGTCTTAGCCTCTCCCTTCGTATACTCAAAGTAAGTATAAACTTACGATTCACTAGTAAAGAAGTTACCTAAGTACTTTTAAATAAAGAGCTTCATATTTATCTTCTAAGCGTCATATTCAATTTCGCCCTTATAGTCACTAAAAGGGGTACAGGGGTACTTGACCTTATTAGGCTCAACGACAGAGATAGCAGGGTTTAGCTTAGGGAAGTAATAGTCAGCAGTAGGCTAGAGGTCCGCCGTAAGAGTATATATAGATTAGTTAGAAGAAGAGGGAGTGCTAGTCCCTTAGCGAGGGTTATCGATAGTATATTAAGTGAGGGCTTGTGTAATAGTAGCGGCGACAGTAGAACTAATAGAGTCCTTAATTAACTAATCTACCTTAGCTTATTAAGTGAGGGTAAGGCCTTCCATATTAGTAGGCTCCAGCGATGCGTCGAAGAAGCGCTAGGGTTTGTCCTTTAGGTCTGAGTCGAATCCGTTAAAGCTCTCCTGCTCCTCCGAGAGAGTCTCGACTGAAGGGATAAAGGTGTTAGTAAAGCCTAACTATATAGGGGCGCTCCTTTCTCTAGAGCTTCGCTGACGAGGGGGAGAAGTCAGTAGTAGTAGTAAGGTAAGGTAGAGAGGTGTTTGAGGTTATTAATTAATATATTAATTAAATATACGTTCGAAACAGGGCGCGCGTCAAGTTGCGGCAAGGCAAGTTAATCGCGAGAGAATATCTAGCTTTCTTTAGGACAGTCTACTACTAGGGCAGAGAAGTACCTATCTGTCGAATAAGCTAAGGTGTTAAGGCTCGTTATTGACTTACTACGAGGGCAAGTCAGTAAGGCGCAAGACTAGGTGAGATATAACGCTTTATAACGAAGGGGTATTAGTCTTTTCTTATATTACGGCTAGTTAGAGGTTAATACGGCGAGTTGACTCAAGCTTTATATTTAGACCTAAGACTACGCTCAGAATTAAGAAGAAAAGACAAAGAGGAAAGGAGAGCTCTCTGTAAGGGGGAGCTCGAGTATAAATACATAAAGGGCCCTCCTAATAAGGCCTAGCGTAGTCGAGTGCCATTCACGTTAACATGTCGCAGGCTCGCCTCTTAGTCTTCCCTATTAGGCTTAGCGCCGTCGCATAGCCAGCGATGCTACGAGCCTATGTCGGTTAGAATACGAGGCGCATCGTA
>MU270436.1:0-23990 GCA_021432625.1 Leptodontidium sp. 2 PMI_412
AAGTAAATAAACTCTGTTTTTTTAATATTAAAGCTAATCGAATATTTTTCCTTTAACTTAATTAATAAGTTAACTTTTCTTTTTAAAATATTTATATTTTTTTAAAGCTTTTAAAATAAGCTATTAATATTATATTATTTATATATAATATTAACTTAATATTTATTAACTTAAATAAGTCGTAAATATATATTAAAAATAAAATAAGCGAAATAAGGCTTCTTTAAGGGATACTTATATTTATAACTTAAAATTCCTTTAATTTATTATTAAAGGCAAGTTATAAAGTATAATTTTCTAAAAATAACGAAATTTAAGAGATTAAACTTAGTAGTAACTTTAATTAAGTAAGTACTTATATTAATTAATTCTTAGAAACGTGATTAAAAGCTCTTTTAACGTTAAGGAAAATAGTACTAGTCTTAAGCTTATTTGCCTTATTAAGTTTTACTTCCGTTTGTAAAAGTAAAGCTATGTCAATAGTTAATTTTTTTAGTTTACTACTAATTTAATTATCGTATAATAAAGTAGTTATTTTAGCTAAGTAACTTAGGCGCTTAACTAATATTCTTTTAGAAACCTTACTTAGGCAATTAAGTAAGGATATAACTCTATATACCTTAAGTTTTAAATAATCAAGTTTTTTAGGCTTCTTAAAAATAAACTTAGAAGCTTCTTTCTAATACTTAAGGTAGTACCCTTGGTTTATAAGTATAGAATAGGTTATAAAAAAGGCTTCTAAGATAACTAAGTAGGCTTTAACTATAATCTCTTATGTAATTAAGTCTAGTCTAGGGGTTTTACCCTTAATCTTTAAAGTACATGAATCCTTAAGCTCTACCTTAGATAAAAGCGGCCATTTCCAAGTATTATTACTTATATATAACGTTAAATCTATAAGCGCTATAATAAGGGGTTCTAGAAATAAAGTACTTCTAAAAATATTATACTTTTATTAGAAAGTCGATTCTAATTCCTTAGTCTTTAAGTTATAAAGACTAAGTACAAGAGAGTTAGTACTGTTTTTTATATATAATATAACTTTAAAAATCAACTAAGAATCTTCCTTTTCTAAGAACGTATTCTAATACTTTCTTTTTTTAACCTTAATAGAGTTAAAATAAAGGTTTTTTGTATTTTTTTGTTTTTGAAAATATAAAATATACCTTAAGGCCTTATTTAAACAGTAATATCTTTATATTAATTTCCGTAATACTTTAAGATCCTCATTTTACTAGGGTTTACTAGTAATTGACTTATAAGCTCTAGAGATAGAGTCATTAGCCGCTTGAATTATATTACTAATAAATAGCTCCCCTAAGTTATTAAGCTCTTGATTTATATACTTAGAATTTGGATTAAAATTAAAGTCTTGAAAATAACTACTTAGACTTTTATTAAATTGTACCTAATTTGCTTTCTTTGTATTAAATCGAAGAGCCTTTAAAGGGCTAGTACTAATATTACTACTTATATAAGTAATAGTAAATAATACCCTAAAGTGATTTGAACTTAAATCTAGTAATATTTATTAGTCTTCGACTTGATTTACTAATTCTTGCGTAGTAAATGTAAGGTCTAATACAGAAGGGTACTTTATATATAGTCTATAAAACGTTCCCTCCCTTGGAGTATTTAATAGCCTTAAAGAGTGTTTCTTAATTAAGTCTAATAAAATATTCGCATTACTACTTTGAGGTGTAGTAAGGTCCCACTACGGGTGATGTGTATTAAAATCCCCTAATAATATTATATTATTTAAGAGTAAGTCTAGTAATAAACTTATTCTTTATAACGTTTTAGTATTACTAAGGGATTCTGACTTAAGATAAGTCGCATTATAAACGTTAATTAATTGAGTATTGTACTCGACTAAGTCTAAAATAATATAATTAGGGTCTTGTAGTGAATTAAGTGTTAAAGCTGTACTAATTGAGTCTAGTATATAAAATAAGGCTCTAGGCCTAAGAGAGCCGTAATTCGGAAGCACTTGTTTAAAACTAAGGTGTAAAATACTACGAAAGCCGCTTATATTATTATTAATAGTCTAAGGCTCTTAAATAGCTAAGATTAATATATTTAGCTCTATAGTTACTTAAAGAACGTGCTTTATAGTAAAAAGACTCTTATTTATATTAATTTGTAGTATTTTAAAACTAGTTATTATTAATTGTGATTAGATCTTTTACTACTTTAGGTCTATTAGTATTACTAATATTATTTATTTTGTTTTTTATTATTAAGTATACTTCGTATAACTTAGAGTTAATTATATACGTTATATTAGAGTAATTTGCGTATCTTATACTTAGGTATATACACTTAGTATTAGATTTACATATATTACAACTATATTGCTTACTTATATGATTTTCTGCGCATAAAACACCCTTTTTAGTTCTTTTATAAAGAACTTCTGAGTGCCTAAAGCCAGAACATCTAATATATTAAGAAGTACTAGGGGTATTTATATATTTAGTTACTTTAGTTAAAATACCTATAATATATAGCCTATTAAATATAGCTCTTTTTGCTTGTTCTTAGCTTAGGAAAGCGACTATAATTGTACCTGTTTGTACTAGACCTAAGTTACGCTTTTCTTTAGGAGTAGTCTAATACGACTTTCTTACGAGAGTATAACCTTTATTAAAGGTTTAGATTTCTTTAGCTATTAGCTTAAAGTCTAATCCTTCTTTTATATTAAATTCCTTAATAGGGATATTATAAATAACCACTTTATATTATAGCTCTCTTTTCTTAATTGAAATTAAATCGAGAAGCACCCCCTTAATAATATTCTTATATAAAATCAGGAAATTAATATTAAAAGCAAGCGTAATAGTAATAATAAGGTTACCGCGAATTGAAATAGAGACTAAAGAGATAACTAGTCCTTGAATTCCCTTTTTATTAAAAGCGGAATTAATTAAATTACGTATAATAATAAGAGAAAAGGTTTCTACTTAGATATTCTGTGCCTATAAGAGGGTGCCTCTCTTAGTAAGAGCAAACTTACCTTTGCTACTATTAATACCCGTACTAGTAGTCTCCTTAGGGCTAGGGCTAGTATTAGCCTTAGTCCTATTCCCTGTAAGTCGAATATTAACTTACTAAGATAAATTGCCTTAGTTTTTAGCGTTTTTTACTATATTCGCCTATATAGACTTTGCCGTAGTAGCCGAAGTAGCTAATTAACTAACTTGAGGCTTTATTTGATTTTGGCGAGCTTGAATTTCGATTTTTTTAGTAGCTTACTTAAGGTTAGTTACTTGCGAGGCTAAAATCGTAGTCGTATTACGTATTTTATTATATTCTGTAAATTCCCGGAATACTTTTAATAAATTAAGTAGTTTAGCTTACTTACTTCTTAATTAAGTAGCTGAGTATGCTTTGACTAATAAGTCTCTGGCCTCTAATACTAGTAAGTTATTAGCTTCGTCTATATTAGTAGTATTACTACTTACTGAGAATTAGAAGCTTAGTTAGTTAGCTAAGTGACGATTCTTATTAATATACTGTACTAAGGGGGGACTTAAAGGTGGTCCGCGCTTAGCTCTGGGCTCTATGCGGCTCTATTGAGCCGCACTAGTAAATAGGGGTCGAAAGAGGGCATTTTAAGTAAGGGGGTCGATACTAGAGTCTCGTGCACCTCTAGCAGCCTTAGGCGTAGGCTCGTTTGATTCGGAGCCTAAAGGAGGCTTATTCGGAAGCTCTCTTAGGTCTCTTAGTATAGGCGTTAGCGTAAGGGGCTTTAAAAAGCCGAAGGGGTCGGAAAGGGGCTTTATACCACTTACACGCTAGCTAGGCTTATAAGGGCCTGCAGCGTATAAGGGCAAGGGAGAGGGGTGTATTAGTGGTTCTTTAAAGAATAAAAGCAACTATAGCTAAAAGGCAGGGGGGTTAAAGGTCCCGAAAAGAAGGTGTATAAATTACACTTTAAAAGACGTACTCTTTAGCCTTAGCTTTCACTTACTCCCGGAGTAACTTAAGAGTTACAGGGTTAGGCCTTATTAGTAACGCTAAGAGTAATTAAACATTCTAGAGTTCCCCTTTATATTAAGGGTTAAAGGCGTAAACGTTTAATTACCTCTGCCCTTAGAACTTAAGTTAATAGTAATTATACTACTTACTATAGTGCTCGAGGATTTAAGAGCTCTCTTAGCGTTTCTTAGAATTACTACTTAATTATTTATTGCTTAAGTCTTAAGCTATTTTTTATAAGTATATATAAAGAATTAATAGTTTATATTGTTTTTAATATTAGTTTCCTCCGCGAGCTCTTTAGTAATTAAAGGAGTAGTATTAAAGATTTTAAATAAAGACGTAATATCTTTTCTATTAAGGTCGACGTATAACTAAAATCTAAGTATATTTATTATAAGTATAAAGTATATAAATTATACTAGTTAATCTTCTAGTTTATTATATAAGATCTTAGATAATAAGAGCCTAGTAAGTTCGTTAATACTTGTAAAAGACATATCGAATAATTAATATATAATTATAAAATTAAAGGTAAAGATTAAATAATCGTAGAATTTATTAACTGAGAATTCTTTTATAAATGCGCCGTGTAACTTAAATAAGATAAGTGTAACTCTTAACTGTCGTGTAAAAGACGAGTATTAGCTCAAGGGTTTAAAAGATTCTATAATTAAATAAAGTTCTAGAAAGTATATTTAAAGATTAATTAAATTAAGCGTTATCTTTTTAAAGAGAGGAGCTAGAGACTGAGTTTATATACCTGGAGTGCTTACGCAAGTATACACTAGACTAAAGAACTGCGCTAGTGCGCGACAACTCTTATATAACTTTATTTAATTATAAATAAGGAAGAATCTTATATATTTTTAAATTAAAAGAGAAATATATTTATATTATTCTTTATAAATAATATTTTAGTTCTTTATTATAAAGACGATTACACCTTAACTAAAGTTATAATTACTAGAATTTATTAAGTATATGAACTTCGTGAAATATAAATAATAAATTAGTTCTTTAGAGTTAAGATTATTAAGAATCGAGCACAAGGAATAATCTCTTTTATTTATAATATATATATATTAAGAAAATCGCTAATAAATTTAGTTTAACGATATCTTTACTAAGGAGTATATTACTCTTAAGAATTAAACTTATTAAATACAAAGGCATTACTCCTTTTAGTTAAGTAAAAGAGTATTAAGAAAAGGTCAGATTAGTGCTTTACTTAGTAATTATTATAAGACTTAATATTATATATATAACTTCGCGATTATTTTACTTCTTAATAAATCTAAGCGAAAAGTATATTAAGGCTATAAATTAAACTATTAAATATCTTTAAAGCACGTAATACTTAACTATTTAATACTTAATAAAACAACAGGAAATTCAGCTATTTATTATCTTAGATACCCCTTTTACTAATAATGCCAAAACTTAATGATTATCTTAAGGCTTTACTACTGCTCTTTTCGGAGGTATTTTTAACTAAAAAGCTAATTTATAAGCCACAGTTACTATTTTAATTACTAGAGTAGAATTACTAAGAGTCGAGAAAACTACTAAGGCAATAATAACACTTAAAAGGCTATATACAAGGATTTTTCTTAACTTAGAAGGAGTCTAGAAAATCTATTATAATAATAAGCAAATAATTTAATTAATTATAAGCGAAGGCAAGCCAATTATAAAAAAGTTACGCCACGTTAATATTCGAAGTATATACCTTCGTTAATAGTACTTTAAAAGTACTTTTAAAATCACTAATTTATTTATAATAGAAATGTTAGTAAATAAACTTATAAAGAATCCTACGTATTAATAATTTAATTATTTCCGAGCTTTTTTAGCCCTTAAGGACGTTAAAGCACAAATCTCTACTACTTTATAGCTCTCTTAATTTTTCTTTTATAAGATTTTTCTTTAATTTAACTTATATTCCCTTAAATTATATATTTCTTTTGTTTCTTGTATTTTTTATTGCCTATTTCGAGTATATTACAAAAGCTATAATACTCACTTTAAATTTCATTTGTTAAGACCGGAAAAGTGGTATTATTAAGGTAGTTACCCCTTAAAATCCGCCCTTTATTATTATTAAGAACATTTCCAAGAATCTGAACCTTTTAAAGTAGAAAATATAAGGGGTAACTTAGTTATTTAGGAATTCTTAAGCCTCGCCTTACATAAAAATAGCGTAATGTAATATAAGCTCATAAATACAAGGGGTAACTTAGTTATATAAGGGTTCTTAAGCCCCGGAAATACACTACTACCGCTCACAAGCGCCTATTCTCCTCTAGCTCTAAAGTTATTTAAAGGGTAACCTAATATTAATTAAGAAACTTATAATATTAACGAGCTTAATAAAAGGGTCTTTATAATTACTTACGCTTTACGGCTCGTCGGCCTTTATCGCCTAATAAGACGAGTAACAAAAGAAACCACCTTAGTAAAGTAAAAGACACAACTATACTTAAAAGAGTATCGAAAGTACTAAGTACTACGCCCGGCGACGTTCTCTTAATAAACGCTAAGTAATAAATTATCTTTGCCTTTCTTATTACTAAAGGCTAAATAAGTATAATACTAATAAGGCACTACGTGTTACGCGCTTGTAATTAATATAACCTTTTTCTTCTTAATCTCGGCGGTCTTAATAATATTAATAAAGACGTCATTAGAGGGGCTAATAAAGCCGGCAAGAGAAGAGAGTATAATAAGGGCCGCAAAGGGCTCTCTTTAGCCTTAGTAAAAGAGGAACCTAATTTTGTAAAGGGAGTAAGTAAACTCTAACCCCGAAAGAAGGGAATTCCTAGGGAAAAGAAAAGGGGAGGGATTTAACTCAAAATATTATTATTAGTCTATAAGTCCTTATATAAGTATACTTCAGTCTGGAAAAGGGGGTGCAGGTTAAAGTCAAGGGTTAGAGCCTAGCCGGACTGGCTTTAGTAGAGATTCGGTGGGGTTTTATAGTATATAGTTTAACTCTCCTCGTACTCTCTTAGAATATATATAGATTTTTAAACTAACTATTTATTACTTTATTATTATACTCGCATTTTAAATATATTTACACTTATAATATAATATATAAACTAGTACTATATTAACACTAATTAGTAGTAAGCTTATATTGTTAACCTTACTATAGACAAAAAAGGTCTTAGGCTATAGAGTAAATTTTAGGCTTTAACTTAAGGAGTACTTTATTATATTTTCCTTAAAGGGTATTTTACTTTTTTTAAATTATAAAAGGAAGGCAACTTCTCTCTTAAGACTTAATTAAGACAATTACACGTTAAAGAAGAACTATTATAATATAACAATTACTTTATAAAGACTGTTAATTTAATATCCTTAAATCTAAAACTTTAGACCTTTAAGAAACCTATTTAAGAACCTATTAAATCACTTACGAATCGTATCTAATATAATAGCGGATACTTTAGACTATACGCTAGAGCTAGAGTTAACTCCAGAAACATTCGATAACACAGTTATATTAAGAGAAACACTAAATTATAGTCTAACTTTTATAAGAGATATAACGGCATACTCGTAAAAGTTCTATAAGTCCTTTTATAACGGCCGTATTAAGGGAGAGTTCCTTTTTTAGGACTTTTAAAAGTATTTTAAGGGTTAGACAATAAAAGAGTTTAAATTAATTAAGGTTACAGAACGTATATATAGTTAGACCGCCTTAAACATGACAAAAATATTAGACTATAAAAAAGTGGAGATATTTTATTATAAGATTGTGCGTTTATATAAATAAAGCCATTTGGCTTCTTATGTTTTTTTATTTTACTATATAATTAAAAAGTTATATTTAAATATATAAAAAAAAAATTAGATTTTCAAAAAAAATAATCCCTTTTTCTTAGTAGCGATATAACTTTATTAAACTAAGCCCGATTTAGATAAAAGTAGGTCCGTTAGAACACTAGCAATTAGACGTGTAAAATAGATTAAACAGTTCTTTTTAATGTAGACGTTTAATAATTATTTATTTTGACGTTCCTTAGCTTAATAATTAAGCGAGTTAAAATATCTTTAACTTTTAACGTTAACTTTACTTAATATTACCACTACTACACTTAATATTTCAACCACTACTTTCACAACACTTATTATAGCGCCTTTAAAGCGTAATAAAGGTGCTACCCTCGCTAAATTACCTCTTAGATCGCCTATTCGGCTAATTACAAAGCGTCCTCGTTAACAAACACCTGAAGCCTCTAGTTCTTTACCTTTGCCTTTACGCCCTACGAAGCTTATTATTACTACTACACTTATTGCTTTTAATAGTAATTAAGTCAATAAATCAGAGTTTAAAGAGGAAAGAAGAGCTCAAGTAATTAGCGAATTAAAGAGTAAAAAAAAAGAAAAAGAAAATAATATTACTTGTACTAATAAGTTTTTAAATCAAGATCTTAAAGAGCTAGGCCCGGATAGGCTAGACAGGGAGGAAATTGACGAATTAGATATTAAGAAGGAAGTTACTAAAGAGTTTAAAACTTCTAAGTACTTTCGTTAGTTAATAATTGATTTAGAGGGTAAAGTGGTATTACCTTTTAAAGAAATATTTACTATACTAACGTTTAATTAGTATTTTCTTATTCTTTTTACAAATATAATAATTAACTTATATATTAGTTCCTAAAGGCCGTTATAAGAGTAAATTAGCTCTTCTTTTAGAAAAGGGATTAATTACTTAAAAACGAGCTAGAGCTGCTTAAAGAGAGTTAAATCGTTAAGCCGCTCTTTATAAGTCTAAAACACCCGCACACAATTAACTTACTTTATAAAAGCCTCTCACTAGTTTCTTTTAACTAAAGCCTTTAATAGAGCTTATTAACGATAATTCTTTTAAAAATATTAATAATATAAGCGATAAAGAAGACGAAGATTTTGATTAACTAGTTAAAGACGAGCTAAGGGCTGAAAATAACTTTATTAAGTTAGACGATCTTAACTATACGGAATTTATAGATGATCGAAACGAGCTCTTATTAGATTCGCTTATTAAAGATGCTATTAACTTTAGTTTTACTAAAATCGTTTTTATACTAAGAACTTATAGAGAAGTTCTTAACGATATTAATAAATAAATTAACGACAAAAAAGTCAAGCTCTTACCTCGTGTTTACTTTAAATATTCGCTTATTTAATAATACGTTTAAAATATCTTAAAAAAGAGTCTTCGAAGTAATTAAATTTAAGTTTCTTTACTTGTCGCCGAGAGTAATCACTTAACTAGTAAAAGAAAAACTCTTGCCCGCAAAATTAGAGCGTTATTCCTTTATTATTAAACACACGGCTCGTTACCTCTTAAGACACATAGTAGAACTCGCAAAAATTGGTCTTATTTAGACAACAAAGACGTCTTTTAAGCTTGTCGAACTTGGCTATTAACTTAAAAGCTAGTAACAGTTATACTAAAAGGATTTTGACACGCTCTTAATACGCAAATCATACCTCGACTATTAGCTTCGGCTAATAGTAATAAGAAACCCTTATTAGGTAAAACTACTAAGGGAAAGTTAATAAAGCTATAGAAAGCTCTTAGTAAGACAGCCACTTATAAGTAGTTAAATTGTCTTGGATTTTACGTTAGTAAAGAAAAGAAAGGGGTATATGTTAATAGCTATAAAAGAGCCGACGTTATTGAGTATTGTTAAAACGAGTTTCTACTAAAAATAGCTCTTTACTAGTCACTTACTACTAATTACAAAGAAAATAAGAATAAGGTTCTTTAACTTATTACTTTAACTCTATTACCGGGGCAAAAAGAGTACGTTATTTACTACCACGACGAGAGTTGCTTTCACGGCAAAGAGTATTTTAAGCGAATCTAGCTATACGAAGATTAATAAAAAATGCCGTTTAAAAGTAAAGGAGGCCTTATTCACGTTTTAGACTTTATAAGTCTTAAAGGGAGGCTTACTATTAGTCAAAAAGATACTCGGGAAATTATTTATTTGGGGGGCGACGTTAAGTATTGGAATATTAAAGCTCTCTTAAAGTAAGTAGAGAGAGCTATTGATATATTCGAAGAAAAGCACCCTAATAAGGTAGCTGTCTTTGTTTTTGACTAATTAAGTACTTACGCTAGTAAGGGGGAAAGTGCTTTAAACGCTTTTAATATAAATCTTAGAGAAGGTAGCGCTCTTTTACTATAAAAGGTTAGTTTAGTTATACTTTCTTAATTAAGAAGTACTTACTAATTTGTTACTTTTTAGGATACTTACTTCCCCCCTGATATCTCTGAAGCTAAGCGAGCTCGCGAGTTAGAGGGTACTATTTAAGAGCTTAATTATAAGGTTGAGAAGGTTATTAAGGTGCTAGTTAAAGGTCACCCTAATAAAAAGAGAGTTAAGAAGACTATTATGGAAGAAACGCCAAAAGGACTTAAATAGATCCTTGCTAAGAGAGGTTGTTTACCTTTAAGTAAGTGTTATTCTTTAAATTTAAAGTAATATATTAATAGCTTATAAGGAAAAAACTACTAAAGGCTAAGTATACTAGAGATAATAAGTATACTAATATCCTTTCTTGGCCGGCAAAAAAAGTAACTACTTGCTGCTTAGCGAAGATTCTAGCTAATTACAAAGACTTCTTTAAATAAAAGTTAGCTCTTAAAGAGTTACTTTTGTTTAGAGGTTATAAGTGTCTCTTTTTATTGAAGTTTTATTGCGAGTTAAACCTAATTGAGATGTATTAGGCGTTTTATAAGAACTTATATTGACAGGTTTAGAAGGAAACTTTTCTAGAAGTAAGTTATTAACTTATTTTAAAGTTTATTATTAATTAATTTATTAGGCTAAAGAAGTAGCTTTAAAAGCTTTAGACTCTTGTCCTCTTAATATATTACGCAAATATATTAATAAAGCTTCACGCTTTATAGACGCTTACTAAAAGGGGCTTAGCTTTAAGCAAACTACGTGGTGTGTTAAGAAACAAAGTGGCCACCGAACTATTTTAGAGACTATAATAAAGGAGTTTGATATAGTCCTAGAAAACCAAATAAAGGTTAATGAGTTAGCTTGATTTTATTAGTTAGATTTTATATTTATTTACTAGCGCGGTAGCTAGCTTAATAGTTATAAAAGTGCTTTATTTAAAATCTTCTTAAATGTTTAGTATCTTTCTCTTTAACTTTGTCTTAAAACCCTTGTTTTAATTAGGAATTAATTATTCGATATTTTATATTATAACTTTCTCTAATAGAAAATCGTTAAGAGTTATAAAAGTCTCTTAATATAACTAGCGTAAATTAGACTTTTAGTAAAGCTCTTTTAAATAGATTAATTACTTACAAATAGTTATTGTTTAAGTAGCTATAATTATTAAGTGTTAAAGTAAGCGAGGTTGTTAATATTTAGAAAAGAAGAAATTTTATAGATTAAGGCTGGCTCTTATATTATAAGGTAATTACGTATACACTAATACATAGGCACTAGTACTTATTACTATACGAAATAATTAATAAGAATATAATATATTATTATAACACTTTTATTATATATTAAAATTCAATTTAAAAAATAATAACACTTAGGATAATATGAAAAATAATATTTATAAAATAAAGCGGGTCTTTTTATAAATATCAATTTTTTTCTTATGAATCGTTGTATTATATTTATTAAAGATTTTAAAAGTAAAAATAATTTAATAATATTCACTATAATAATTAAAAAACATATAAATAAAAAAATAAAATCTCAAAAAAAAATGATCTTGCTAAGACTCTACTTATATAAAGATAACTTTATTACCGCTAACCCGATTAGGTTAAAAGTGGGTCCATTCGAACGCTAGCAATTAATTGCATCTGATAGATTAAATAGATATATAATAATACTTAATTCTTATTTTTGTTATGTTTGAGGCGGTCTGACTGTAGGTAGAGACAAGGCTTCTCTGAGATATATTTATATAGTTACTAAAAGAGATCGCAGGAGATTTCTCTCTTAATATAATATTTATAATAGTATTATTATTATACAGTATACTTAAGTCTAGAAACTATTAGTTTAATATATATTATAAATATTATATAGAGAACTTATAAATAAAGACATTAACGTATAACTTATACTTACTAATTAATATTAAAGAAAGCTATAACTTTAGTGTCGTGAGAATGTAAACAGACGACACGTTAATTTTAAGAAATAAGGACTTCTTGGCAAGAGAGTAAGATGAGATTACTAAGGCCGGTTTTCTAATAAAGTTAATATAAGTACTATTCTTTACTAAAACTATTATGTTTAATAAGTACACTATTACTATAAATAAAGACAACCTCTATATGTCTTAAAAAGGTTAAGGGGCAAGGCTAGAGCTAGTTAACGTAGGGAAAGAGGACTATAAGAAGGCCTATAAAGAATAGCGAGCTCGTGTAGTCTATCTTACCACTATATATCAGCCGGAAGTAACATTTAACCTCTTAGTCGTAACGTAATATTAAGATCTAACAGAAGACGATATTAAGGCCTTAAACTTACGTCTTAAATAGCAAATAGACAACTTAAAGAGGGGACTTTAATATATACTAGTTAACTTATGGTCCGCGAAAGTCTATGTTTTTATAAATAGTTCTTTTATTAATAATAAAGACTTAAGTTTACAAATAAGTTTTATATTAGTAATCGGTGCCGAAATAATAAGGGATACGCAATTTACCTTAATTAATAATATCGTGTATATTAGCTTAATAAAATATAAGAGAGTAACTCGTGTAATACTTGTATTAGAGTTATATATTATAGTAACTAGTATTAATATATTAATTTCTCTTAATACTACTATTAATATAATAACTAATAAGCTTAATATCTCACGTCTTCTTACTGTTATTTACACGGATTCTTTATCCCTCTATAAGTATATTATTAAGCTCGGTACGACGAAAGAGAAGCGCCTAATAATTAATATTATAGTTATTCGTTAATTATACGAGCGCAGAGAGCTAATAGAGGTTTAGTAAATCAATGGCGCCAATAATCCTATTAACGCTATAACGAAAAGTACTCTAAATAAGGCTCTTCGGGATTTTATTAACACTAATATCCTTACTGTCAAGATAGAGGGTTAAGTTTAACGGTCAACCGGAGTTAATTCAGACTAGTAATAGAGGGGTTTCTTACACTCGTTGATTTTTTTATATATTTCCTTATAACTCTTATTTATTAATTTATTACTTGCGATTATTTTTATATTTAATTAATTTACAAAGTCAGAAACACATTCGATTTAGTTCTAAACACCCTCTAATTTAAAGTATTAACGGGCGGCCTTACGACGACACTCTAATAAGAACTAACTACTAGTTTTACTATAGGGGGCTACTCTTATATAGTAATATAAAGAAAGTGCCGCCACAAAGAACTTACTACGAAGTTAATTTAAAATAAGGCCGAATCCCCTACTTATAAATATTTAAAAGAGGTTCCTCGTCCTCCTCCTCCGCGTTATAGCGGCGACTTCGGCGGGGGCGCTTAATAGGAGGATCGTCCTCACCGCCGTCCTCCCTACTACACTTAGTGGCGGCAGAGGAGACGACGGTAAAGAGCCGGTTTAAGACTAGCACCGTCTCTTATTATACAAAACGTTAATACTTAAGAGCCTTAATATTAAAAAGGAATAAAGGGGGTTAACTTATTACTTACAAGTTAATTAAGCTAGCGATTTCCCGGCGTATAGCGCGCGTTTCCTTTAATAACGCTAGCGACAACTCCCTAATAGTCTTTAGTACGTTAGTAGCGGCGACTAATAATGCCGAATTAATTAATTTAGCGGTAGTAATAATGGCTTCTTTATCTTTTGCCTCGAGGGCAGTAACTAGACGAAGGTATTCTTTAATGACAAACCACGGAATCTATTATATATTAGTAACTATATATCTAGAGTACTTTCGGCGAGGATTTAAATATAATTTAGAATAGAAAAGAAAATAAGAATACTTATTAAGTTACACTAGGACTTCTTCTTTGCGTAGTACACGCACTTCTTACTCTTAGGATTATTAAAAGCACATTCATAAGACGGATTCTTTGTGAAGAGGCGGACGCACCGAATATAGTATTTGCGGTAGGCGAGGTCGAGCGCTCTTATAGAAATTAGTATAAACACTGTTTTTTAGTTAATACACTGTTTCCTCACTGAACTATCTCTAAAGAGTATATTTACTTTTGGCTTATCTATTTGATTTAATATAGTCTTCTCAAAAGTGTTAGTTTTTAAGCTATATCAAGCGAATTCAGGAGATCAGAAGGTAATATACGTACGGTAGTTGTATATATGTTTGCTAAAGAGACTCCAAACCTTTAGGGGAAAGCGACACATATATATCTATTACGTTATACAATACTAAGGGTTCCTATTATTACTAGTTCTCGCTTAACCTCGCTACTGCGCCTTGCTATATTCAGACCCCTTTCGGGGCACTTTCGGGACACTGTCGGGCCAGAATTAGACACTATTAGATACTCTGTCATTTTATTTGTTATTTCTTATATATTACTCGTTATTTACTTTTACGTATGTTAGAAATAGTTTTTTTAAAAGAAGTTTTACTTATGTTAGTCTATAGGTCCCTATATAAGTATACTTCGGTCTAGAAAAGTTAGTGCAAGTCAAAGTCAGGGGTTAGAGCTTAGCCGGACTAGTTTCAGTGGAGATTCGGTGGGGTTTTGTAGTATATAGTCTAGCTCTCCTCGTACTCTCTTAAGAAATACATAGATTTTTGAACTAATTATTTATTACTTTGTCACTATACTCGCATTTTGAATATATTTACACTTGCGGCGTGGTACATAAACCGGTACTGCACCGACAATCACGTTATATAATACTAAGGGTTCCTATTATTATTAGTTCTCGCTTAGCTTCACTATAGTACCTCATTATATTTAGACCCCTTTCGGGGCACTTTCGAGACACTGTCGAGCCGGAATCAGACGCTATTAGATACTCTATTATTTTATTTATTATTTCTTATATATTACTTATTATTTACTTCTACGTATATTAGAAATAGTTTTTCTAAAAGAAGTTTTATTAGTGTTAGTCCACAGGTCCCTATATAAGTATACTTCAGTCTAAAAAAGGGGGTGCGGGTCAAAGTTAGGAGTCAGAGCTTAGCCGGACTGGCTTCGGTAGAGATTCTGTAAGGTGTTGAGTATCACGGTAAGTAAAGCTTATAGAATTACGGTTCAGAAAATGTATTTAGAACTAATCTCTAGCCTTTTAAGAAGTCTAGAGGGGAAGCGTATATATAGAGGGGGTGTCTTGTGTAGGGCACTAAAGTACTAGCGTATAAAGACATACGTAGTCGTGATATGTCTTATTATTATTTAGACAAATAGAGTTCATTATACCCCCGTATTAGTATCGGTCCTTAGGCTCCTTAATTTAGAGGAAACAAGTGCGTGTATATATAACAACTATTCCTTCTCCTTATAGTAGCGTTCACGACACTAAAGATCCTAACTAATTATTATAATTTAATATAAGCGTTTTAGAAGGTAACTACGCGAGAAGCAAGAACTAATTAAGGTGTAATATATAATTATATTACCGTCAGTGGGGCTAAGTGCTTATTAAGTAATCAGGAACTAACAGTTAAGTATAGCTAATTATCGCGATATATGTATCTAAATCACTACGCTAAGATCGCGACACTACACCGCTATTAGTCTGTTAGACGTCGTCTAATGGCCTTATATATATTAACGTGAAACCTGTTAGAATTTTGACTTGGTATCTAGAGATAGCTTTATAATTAATAAAAGAAGTTTGTTTTTAATTAAAGGACCCTAGTGTAACTGTATTAGATTTCTTACACTTATAAAATGCGTAAATATGTGTGGAGAGTTAATTCGACTTTAACTAGGCGGCAGGGAAGGTACTCTTTAGTAGCGCGTTTATGGCTAACTAATAAGTAAATACAGTACAAACAGTACAAATAAGTATTTAGTAATTACAACTCCGCGCCCTCGTTAGGGACGTGTATATATAACGCGTCCTAGTTATAATAATAACTCTTCTTTAACTCCTTTATATTACATAACTGCCCTAGTGCCTTTACTTCTCTTAATAAATTATTTAATTATCCTCGTTTATATTATTATTATTATAAACTTCACTTGTTTTATTAAGAACATTACCTCCGACGACCTAGTAAACTAGCCTTAGCGTGGTTCTTATGGCTAGTATTTCAAAGTAATACTAATTAATTTAACTATCCGTTATATTAACGAGAAAGGTAAAAAGAATTACGATTATTATTTTATTATAAAGAACGCTTATATTTTAATACGTATTCACTCTTATAGGCTTTTATTAATAATAACGTGTTTTAACTTAGTAAAGGTGAACTATATATTAATTATAAAGTAAATAAATTCCGCGTGCCCTTTATAAGGATGTTTATATTATAAAGAACTTTGCCTTAAATTTCTAGATTTAACTTTAAGATAACTAATAACTTCCCTCTAATAACTTTATAAATAATATTAACCTTTTAGTCCCTAAGGGTATTTAGAACTTTTCCGCTTAACTCTTAAAGTATAATATAACTAACTCCTCCTCGCGCGTTACCCTCAAGTCTAATAAAAAAGATCTTAATTAGGTTTCCCTTTTAGAAAGTGCCCTTAAAGTAAGTCTTATTCCCTTAGCGATTCGTTAGCGGTATACTAATAGAATCCTAGGAATTCCGCAGGTTTTATAAAGGAATAATACGCTTAATTAGTAATATAACTAAGTTTAAGAACACGTATATTACTACTTTCGCCTCCGAGTTCGACTAAATCTTACACAGACTATTAAAGGAACTTATAATAGAGATTTAGATATGCCGCGAAGTTATAATAACTATAGTAAGTTATCTATAACCTCCTTATAACTAATATATACTAATATTATATTAAGGTAGTATTACTTTTAATAACACAACTAGAGTTATTTTAAGAGATGTTTTATAGTACTTTATTACTTAATAGTATTTATAAGTTAAGTTTAGTTTACTTTAGAGTTTTCGGGGGGTTTTTTAATAATTTGTTTTTATAAAGTAAATACCTTGTGCCTTAAGTACTTTACAATAACGTTATATTACTACTTCGTAACTAAAATAAAACTTTTCTTTACCTTTTATATTATTAATTATATATTGTGATATTCTTATTCCTTACGATTTTATTATACTTCTCACACTATTACCGAGTCTATACTAAAAGCCTTAATAAAACCCTAGAAAACCTTCGTAAGAAAATATAAGGAAAGAGTGTCTTTATTTATAGGCGTAGTATTTTCTTAGCCTCCTGACTTTACGTCGAGGTTTACTAGATTTCCTCGTAAGTTACTTAGAGGTTTTACGCCTCTTTATAATTAGTATTTGACTTTCTAACTTATAGTTTTTATTATATACGTCTAGGGTTTCCTTAATATTCTCTAAATTTAAGTATATTAAGAGCCAAGTATTATAATCTTCTAAAAAGTCCTTTTATTTAATTAAGTATTACCTAGTTTTACTTCTTTTAATTTACTTATATATAAAGATACTTTCGACTTCTTACTCTTATAAGTTGTTTTTATTACTTAGCTCTAGAAGCTCCTTGAGGGGGAAACTCCCCGGTTTGTTACTAACTCGCGTTATATATTCTTCTAGTAATAAGACGTGGAATATTAGATATAGTCTTTTATACAAGCTTAATAACTTTAGGGTATACGCTATATTACTTACGTATTTAATAATCTAGAATAAACTAATGTATTTTAGTAATAACTTTCTAGTCTTTAATTATATGTTTTTAGTATTTAATATTACTTATTATTTAATTTAGAAGTACTTCTCTAAGTATTAAGTATTATAATATATTTCCCGACTCTATTACGCACGACTCTAGGCTTCTATAAGTTTAGCCCTTTATTTATTTAGTAACTTTATTTTATCTTAAGTAATTAATATATCTCCTCCTTAAATCTTGTCCTTAGGGTTCTATAACATTACCGGTTTATAATTATAATATATATAAAAAGGAGTTATTTATAAGGACTAATATAAAGAATTATTATACGTAAACTCCGCGAATAGTAGTTTAATTACTTAATTCTTTTAAGATATTCTATAAAAGGCACGGAGGTATATCTCTAGATTTTAATTCTAATGTTCTATTTAGCCATTAGTTTATAAATAGTAAGTAGAGCTTAGTCTTTACTTTATATATATATAAAAGTAAAGTGTAGACTAGAATTTACTAGTAAACACTATACTTCTATTAAATATAATACCCTAGGGTATACTAAAGAAGGAAAACACCCTCTTAAAGAGTAATTCCGCAAGTTCGGGAGTATTAATCGTTTTATAGTATATTAAGTATTAGGCCATCTTCGAATATTAGTTAATAATTATTAATATATAATTAAGATCTAGGCCACTATATAAGTCTCTATAAGGCGGCAACCCTGTAATAAAATCTATTGAAATCTCGGACTAAGGCCACGAAGGCCTCAGGAGACTTATTAAAAGTCTATATAACGTATGTCGTTTCGATTTAATCCTTTAACAAATATCACATTTTTTAAGATATATTTTAATGTCGTCTTTTATTTTCTCTTAAAAGTAAGTTTTATAAAAGAGCTACGAGGTCTTTATAACACTATAGTGCCTTATTAATAAGTCATTATAATAAAGTTTTATGATTTCTATTCTTAATATTAGATTATTTAGAATATAGAATCGATTGTCCTATTAGAGAAGCCTCGATATGTCTAGATTCTATTAATTATCTTATTAAAACTTATATTTGCTTACTATATTTATTATATTTTTATAACTTTTATTATTATACTAAGTGAGGATAATTAAGTCTTATAGTAGTTCTGTTATTAAGGCTAAAGTAGTCTGTCTTCTTATTACTACTCTTATTTATAATATTAAGATCAGATATTTATAACTATTAATCCCTATGACAAGCGGCTAGCCTTTACTCCTTATATATAATAATATCTCTACAAATAAAGGCATTACTTTAAGGACGTTGTCTAGAGGACTGGGTTTTATATACTTAACTTCTAGAATTCTCTTTTAAGTCGCCCGCACTAGTTCTATTAGTACTAGGTTCGGCCTTTTATTAACAAGATCTCTAGTAATAATAGACATATGTCTTATTATTATTTTATAATCCTTGTCTAAGAATACTTTAATATCGGCTCCTTAACTACGTAAAGTACTCGTAAAAGCTCCTTTTAGTTTATTCTAAAATATTAGTAACTAAGTAATATTAGTAAGGCCTTTAGATTCCTAATAATTTAGTCTCTTATTAGGTCTATCCGCGGGGTTTGCGGCCCCTTTATAATAATAGATTTCAAAGTTATAAGTAGTAAGATATATTACCTACTGTACTTGTCGACTCTCTAAATACTTTACTATTATAAAGTAATAAAGGTTATTATAGTCCGTAAGTACTTTAATAGTATATAGACTACCCTTAAAGTAATGTCTCCACTTCTTAAAACACTCCACAATAACTAGTAGCTCTCTATCGTGAGTAGTATAATTCCGCTCAACACTAGTTATCTTATGAGACTAATATGCCACAGGCTTTTAGTGTTACTTAGATCCTTCTAACGAAGTATTAACTTACTAGGAGATAGTACTAGTGATTATAAACTTAGATACATCGGTTTTAAGCCGTATATACTTCGTAAAGTCAAAGTATATTATAATTAGTATATTAGTAAAAGCTGTTTTTAAATCAATAAAGCTTTTCTTAGCTATATTAGAGAATATAAAGGGTCTTTTCTTGACTTTATTCTTTATGCCTTAGAGAGCCCCTATTAAGTCTACAGTTATCTTAAAGTACTTTAGTATAAATCTGTGATAGAAATTCGTAAAGCCTAAAAAAACCTAAATATCTTTATAAGACTCTAGTTTTAATTATTCTTAAATAAAACAAATCCGCTTAAGGTCTACTTAAATCCTAAAAGGTTTAACTTTAAACCCCAGGAACTCGACCTTATTTACTTTAAACTCGTATTTATTAAGTTTAATAAAGAGCTTATATTTACGTAGGCGTTTAAAGACGGCTTGAATATACTTACAATATTCCTTCTTATTCTTAGAATAAATAAGGATATTGTCGAGGTAAATTATTACGAAATAATTAATTAGCCCCGCTAGCGCTTCGTTAATATACGCCTGAAACGTAACTAAAGCGTTAAATAGCTTAAAAGGCATCACTAAATATTTAAAATGTCTATATCTTATATAAAAGGCTGTTTTTTATTTGTGTCCTTCTTTAATCCTAATACAGTAATATATATCCTTTAAGTTTAGCGCTATAAAGACTGCGGCTCCACTAAGTCGATTTAACGTCTTATTAACTAATAGAAGAGGGTAGCGGTTTTTAATTATTACTTTATTTAATTTACAATAATTTACACATAACTATAAGCCTCTATCTTTCTTCAGTACAAATAATATCGGCGCACTTACGGGACTCTTATATAGTCGAATTTACCCCTTTTATAATACTATAGTTAAATATTCCCAAAGCGCGATAAGTTATAGCTTAAAGAAGTTATAGAGGGGGCCGTACAGAGGTAGTACTTTAATGTTAATCGTATATTCGAATCCGACTTATTTTTCGAGGAGGGCAGTCGGCGGATTATCGTCGTATATATCTACTAAATCTACGAACTAGTCTAGTAGTTATATTAACTTAAGATCTTTAATCTACAACGCTAGTACTTATAACAAGTCTTCGCCGGCGGTACACAAACGAATATCCCACGACTGCCTCGAATATCTACAAGATCCCTATTGTCTTAGGCAATCGTATTTAAATTAAAATAAAAACATAATATATAATACTATTTTAGGGTTAATATTAAGGGCCTTAGTAAACTTATTTACTACTACGATCTAAATTTTATCTTAAGTCGGGGCGTAAGCCCACTTCTTAAGTTTTTAGTCATAGTACTTAGCTCCCTTATATTCTAAGAACTTTATTTTAAGAATTAAGTTATACCTTAAATCTTTACAATTATAGAATCTTTCTCGAAAGGTTCTCGAGATCCCACGGTCGTCTTGTACACTCACATTAAGGTTATAGGCGTTAGTTACCCGGAAGTAATACTTATTAAAGGTCACGAATTCTTAGTTATATTTAAATAAAGGGAAAAACCCTAATTTTTTAGTATTATACTTATTAAGAAAGTTATAATTTAAGCCACTATTTATTAAACTATTTAGTGACGCTTGCGCATCTGTCTTAAGCTACTTTAGACTTACTATAATATATAGGCGTCTTAGAATATCCCTTAAGCCTTCGACGCTTAAGACTTAGTATTACCTTTTCCTATATCTTTACTAAAGCTAAAGGGCTTTTATTCCCTAGAGCGTATAATAGTATATACCTTCTATTCATTTTAGAGGTTTTTCTTTATTATTTTAAAACGTTCTTTAACTTTAATAACTTAAAAATTGTCTTACGCCTACTTTATAAACTTAAGACACTTATAGTCCCTAGACTAATAGCCTTCTTGTCTATAAGAGTAACAAGTAATATTACCTTTATTACTCTTTTTTCCATTCCTATTATTATACTTTAGTCGAGAGGAGTTCGAGGGAGCTCTATTAATTACACGCTTCTTATTATTATGCTTAAATTACTCTTTGTAGTGTCTTTTGTAACTACCGCTAGTATTATTATTACCTTACTTACCTCTATTACTATTATTCTCCGCCTTTAGCGAGTATAAGTTTACTCCCTAAGTCCTCTTAATAGAGGACTTAGTATTACTCGCTAACTTCTTTTACTACTAGAAAGTTTTAGGTAAATTTATAAATACGTAAGAGTTAATTTATATAACTGTTACGGCGTGCGTAATTACTTTGCGGAGGTTAGTAATAATATCTTTATTAGTTATTCTACTATTACGATCTTTAATTAAAGTAATAAATCGTCGGCATATAGCCTATATAGACTCGCCTTATTATTAACGGAATCGCTTAATGTTTTTCGTTACTTTTATACTCTAAGTCTCCTTAAAGGCATAAAGCCCCTTTAAGAACTTAATAAAGTAGTTTTAAATAAACAGAATTCCTTTAGGTCTACTTATAGTTTACTTTATATTACCTTAATAAGTTAATAAATTACCTTTTATATTTATTATTACGACGCGCACTTAATTAATATACGTATTATAACTATATAGGCAAGCTTTAAAGATCTCTTCTTAAGTATTCTTTTAATTACGTAGGCTTTTAAAACTCTCTTCTTTATATTTTTTGGGGATTGTAATTACAAGGCATTTTTCACGATTACGCTTATCTTTCGCTTAGCTTACGTTATATTCTAGTAAGATATACGTATTAAGGTCTAAGTAAATAAGTAATATTATACTAAGCCTATAAACTACGCTATTTACCGTAAGCAAAGCGGCGGCTACCCGGGGGTTAATTAGGGGAAGGGGAAACTTAAGCTTTATAATACCTCGACGTGAAGTTAAGTATTATAAACTTAATATATTAGTCCTTATTACTAAGTTAAAGCTACGCTCTATTAGAGGCACATTATTGTCCTTAATTAAGGACGTTACTATAGAGTCTAATATTGTGTTACGAGTTTGTAAAAGACTTACTTTAATAACTCGACGCTCTACTAGTATATCCGTATTAGCGACAGACACGGCCTAAAGGCGGCGAAGTTTAGTAGTACTATTCTTATAATAGGCCAGCCTAGCCTTCGCGCGCGCGTCTTACGCTTTAGATTTAACTAATAAACGTATTTACTCTTCGAGCTCGCGTTACTTTTAATTAATCTATTCTTTAGTAGGGATACTTATAGCCGCAAGATTAGAATTAGTATTAGGAATTAAGAAGACTATATTATTTATTACGTAATCGGATATGTCTAAGTCTTTTTTAATAGAGGCACGACCTTTACTTTTCTCTTTGTAAGTAAAGGCAAGTTAGTTATAAGTATAAGATAATTCTCTATTACCTTCATTATAAGGGCCCGGGGCTATTTCGCCGTTAGATATACCCTTAGTGTTCTTAATAAGAGGGGAATTATTAGATTTTACTATTAAATATAATATATTACGAGCTACACCGCCTAAGCGAGTATTGCCCGAAGGTCTAGCGCTGCCGGACATAGTAAACAAAGAACCGTTACTCTACTTCTTCGTACTACCTCCCTATAAGTAGAGAGATTAACTTATAAAGTATTAAGTATTACAGTAAGTAAAGCTTATAGAATTACAGTTTAGAAAATGTATTTAGAACTAATCTTTAGCCTTCTAAGAAGTCTAGAGGGGAAGCGTATATATAAAGGGGGTGTCCCGTGTAAGGCACTAAAGTACTAGCGTGCGAGAACATACGCAGTCGTGATATGTCTTACTACTATTTAGACAAATAGAGTTCATTACACCCCTACATCAGTATTAGTCCTTAGGCTCCTTGGCTCAGAGGAAACAAGTGCGCGTACATATGACAGATTCGGTGGGGTTCCGTAGTATATAGTCTAGCTCTCTTCGCACTCTCTTAGAATATACACAGATTTTTGAACTAACTATTTATTACTCTGTCACTATACTCGCATTTTGAATATATTCACACTTACGGCGTGGTACATGAACCGGTATTACACCGACAATTATTTAAAGTATACTTTTAAATATCCGCGAGTATATTAGCCTCAGCCGAGCGCTTAAAAGCGGCGGTAAGAAAAGAGGAGGCGGCGGGGAGACGAGCCGAAATAATATTAGCGTCAAAAGAGATTTGTTTATTATAGTTAGCCCTTATAAATTCAGTCTTATAATTAATTAATTAAATCCCGATTCTTCGACTTTAATTACTATACTAAAAGAACACTACTTAACTTATAAAAGTTATTATTATTATTATTATTATTATTATTATTATTATTATTATTATTATTATTATTATTATTATTATTATTATTATTATTATTATTATTATTATT